>VZSZ01010267.1:1906513-2023741 GCA_013398815.1 Ibidorhyncha struthersii
GGGGAAGGGGGTCCCGTCCGGTGAGGGGCGGCCGCCGCGCGCTCGGCCGTTGGGGCGGGAACCGTCATCTCCTGACGGCGCGGCGGTGAGCGGCCGGGTCCCCACCGGCCCCTGCCCGGCGAGCGGCGCCCACCCGCGGAGGGGCCCGGCGTGGATGTGGTGCAGGGGTGAAATCCCTCCGGAGGAGGGCGTGGGTGAGGGTCAGAAGCAGATGGCGGGGCGAGCTGGTGGCGCGGTCCCCGTCGGTTGTGTAAGCGGAGGGATGGGCTGCCCCTGAAACGGGCACGGGTTCGGTGTGGGGACGGGGCGAGCTCCTGTGTCCGTCTCGGTAAGAGCCCGAATGTAAAGTTAATGTTTAACGTGGTAGTCATATGCCCATCAGCGAGTTTTTCTGGAGTGTTTTCAAAGACTGTTTAGAACAGGAAATGCCAGTCCAGGTAGTATGGAGCTGTTGGAAATTTAATCAGTTCGCAGCATTTGGAGGCTGTGTTGTTTGCTGTATTCATACAGATTGCGTTTCAGAGGCATGTAGGTAGATGTATGCAAATTGTCTGCTTAGCATCTGGTCTAAGTTTAACTTTATCCCTTACTTTGATTTTCAATGCAAATACTTTATAATCAGCTTTTCCGAGGAAATAGTCTTGCTCTCTCGAGATGTACTTCTCCCTTCCCAAAATAAGTGTGAGTTTTACATATCTCTACTTAATGCTTTATTTTGCACATGCAAAAAAAAAACGCAAACCAAACTTCTCTTGCTTAACTTGAAGCTACTTGGGTTATTTTTAAGAGCAAAAACTTAATCGCATTAATAGTATTGTGCCCGATTGATGTTATGGTATCCCCGTCCCCCTCGAGGCAATGGAAATTACCGTGACCGACTTTATTATTAACTGTCCTGTTCTTATAGAATGAAAGGGTGATTTTAGGTATCAAAATAGTGAGAGCTCATGTTATAATCTGAATATAAATTAGTGTCATCAAACGATAGGTCATCCTTTCTTCCCCTGACAGATTGTTGCAGTTAGATGTATTTACTGGTGGGGTTTTTTTTAATATCAAATTACTTGTGTAAATGTTATTATCCAGTGGGGTGTTGACAGTAAAAACACCTAAAATATGCACTTGACTTTCCTATCAAAATGTGATAGTGCAGAATCTTTTTCAGCCATGCAGTGTGCATGGTGTACTACTGACAGAATTGTTTGGGTATGAGACCCACAGGACTTCAGGGTCAGGGTATTGGCACTATCATGTGTTTCAGTTACATTGCTTTCCAAGATCTCAGTAGCAACACCTTGTCATTTTTCCTTGGTTAATGCCTTTTGAAACAGTAAAACTGTTTAGTCGCTTGAGGAACATAGCGATGGGAATAAAATCCATTCAAAGAGTTCTTCAAAAACATCCTCATGGTTTAAGTGGAAACAAGTTGGAGTTTGTCAGCGCCAGGTTAAATGATGATGGTTTGAGGCTGTAACAGGGAGATGGATGGGATCAGAATTTTAGATCTGTGGACTGAGTGAAATGTTTGTAGATAGGTTCATACAGATTTGTTTCTGGAGAAACACATGAAGTGTAAAGGTTCAGAACTTTGTCAAGCCTATAAAATATAGGTGGTCTTAAAGATGATGCTTATATTACCATTGCTTGTAACTCAGTTCTGTAGCTTTTCCCGGTGACTTAAGAAATCAGAAAGCTTCTTGGGAAGGAGCAGAACTTGGTATTTTGCACTTCTGTTACTGATCAAACATCTACACAGAAAACTGAAAGGCAAGGTTACAGTTTGGACAGGCAGGTAATCTGGGATAAACAGGCAGGCGTGAGAATTATTGTAGAGAAACGTTCTATCTTTTTGAGGTTCAGGAAAGAGTACATGGTAATCTTTGAACAAAGCACTTTATAAAGGAGTAGGAAGATGAAGAAACAAAAATCTTCTCTGTAATTTCTGTGTGATGATTCACTGTAAACGCTGGCCCATGTCATGGGTTCAGAATTTGTATTCTTTAAGATCTTTACTCAGAGTTCCCATTGTAGCTATTTCTAAAGTTGGTTCCTAGTTGTAACAGCCCAGAGTTGCTGTGCTGTGAACCTGTTGTTTTGTTTTTGATGCAAACAGGGAAGTTTTTATTGGAACAGCTTAAAGAAAAAACTGTATACTTATACAAAAGCCATCTGGGATAGCATCTGCACTTCTGGTTCTCCTGTCTTGAGACGTTACAGAGAAGTATGACGTGCAGGAGCAGTGGTTTGGCATATGAGGGACAGCTAAATGGATAAGGGCTGGAGAAAAGACAATAGAGGTCTTTAAAATAGAAAAAGACTGTGTTTAAAATCTTCAGAGATTGGTTGGAAGATTTTTCTAGAGGAGATAACCATCAACCACCTCTTTTTCTCTTGGGGACTTCTTGATTTGGTGACTGAAGGCAGAAAGAATGTGTCAGACCAATACCACTGGCTGGCATACTTGCAGATGGCCTGCAAAATCGAAGACAAAGACTAGTGACTACTAAAAGCAGTAGGTGTATCTTATGGCAAATGAGATCTGTTGACATACACAGTTCAACACAATGGTAAGGGTGGAAGGGGACAGGATTTATGCAGGGACCAAAACAATTGTCAGCCTCACTGAGATGGATATAAGGGTTTATTAATGTCAAATTTCAGTCTTTCTCTACATTTTTAAAGCAACTTCACTGTTGTTGTGGTGTTTGGGTTTTTTTTTTTTCCCCCCAAATGTGGGGAGAAGTCATCGCAACCTCCAATATTGTCACAGTACAAAACAGATTTTTGTTCTGTTAACAAAAATTGGCGATTTTAAATGACAAGCTTTTAAGGTGTGGAAAACACTCAAATTCTCGCAGTTGCATGTTGTTGAATTTCTGGTGGATTTCATCCTGTTGAGGAGGAGAAAATAACCACAGTCCTAATAATGTTGGTTTACTGCAGAAAACTCTAGTGGTTTCCCATCATAAGTTTATCCTCTTGCAATATCACTCTTCCTTTCAGTTTTTCTTGTCTTGTATCTAAATTCCTAAGTTATAACATGTATCAGTTTACAAATTGTCAGACCATTGGGTCGGTTGCCGAGCTCAGCACGGAGGTGTGAACTGCGAGCAGAAGCAAAAAGCTGTGTTGCTTAAAAGTAACCTCAGCATTGGGCATGAGAAGGGTTTGCCATTAGTCATTTATGCAGCACACGGAGTAGTTGCGAAACGAAGGTGAGAAGATGTAAATAATGATTCTTCAGCCAAATTTCAGACACACACAGAGTCAACAACTTTTGAACCCATTGGAACCCAATTTGACAGAAAGGATAGAAGTCTTAAAGATTATTATGTGCTTACAGAGTGCAAGAAAACAGGCAGATGGCTGGAAGAGAGAGACCTTGTAAGAAGATGCAAGAGGCAGAGTTGGCATGTTACCCAACTAGGGAGAAAACTGGAAGAACTCAGCCATGACACATAAAACTATCAGGAGCCAGGCATTGATAGATCCAGTGGTCACAGAACCAACTGTCTCATCAGTTTTGTCTAAATGGATATCAGAGACACCTAAACCCAAACGTGTTTGTACAAAGTGATTTGTTTAGGTAAAATAGTAACCACACTGATTTCTAAGCTAATTTAGTGACATTACTTCTTACATTGAAAAGACTGCACCAGCTGCAGTTACGTACATGCTAGGGTATACCAGCAAAACAGGTGATAACATGCATTTTTGCCGATTAGTGTATTTGTTGTTCTGGAAGCTATAAAGGCAAGTGCAGAAATTTGTGACAGGCATATATTTTTATAGAATCATAGAATTGTTATGGCTGGAAAAGACCTTTAAGATCATCAAGTGTAATCGTTATCTCACTCTACTGGGGCCACTTCTAAACCACGTCCCTGAGCACCATATCTAGCTGGCTTTTAAATACATCCAAGGATGGCAGTTCAGCTGCTTCCCCGGGCAGCCCATTCCAGTCTTTGATAACCCTTTCAGTGTAGAAGTTTTTCCTAATGTCTAGCCTAAACCTCCACTGGTGCAACTTGACACCATTTCCTCTTGTCCTGTCGTTTGTTACTTGAGAGAAGAGACCAACTCCCACCTCTCTACGACCTCCTTTCAGGTAGTTGTAGAGAGCAATAAGGTCTCAGCCTCCTTTTTTTCAGACTAAACAACCCCAGTTCCCTCAGCCGCCCCTCATAGGACATGCTCCAGACCCCTCACCAGCTTCATTGCCCTTCTCAGAACACTCTCCAGCACCTCCATGTCTTTCTTGTAGCGAGGGGCCCAAATGATCAGTGCTGTCATTATTGCTCCAGTTTTGGAGATGAGAAGTGTAGTGTATTCAGTAAGGAATTTATTTTAGCTTAGGAGACCCTGACAGGAAGCCTGGTGTTTCTGGGTCGGAACTGTATTGATTCTGTTGCTCCTGTCTACTCAAACGTAGGAACACAATGAGGGACATCTCAAGCATGCGTTGGAGTACGAATATATTTCACACCTTCAAGGCTACCACAGGCCATCTGTACTGTTCCAAATCCAGTCTCTTTCCTGTTTTTTCCCCTTCAGTGTACCCAGTTTGATATTGCTGATTAACAAAAATTGTTCATCTTAACTTCAGTTTTGTCTTTTGGGACAGCAGCAGGATGGTGGAGAAAACCATACATAGTTCTCCACATGAGAAATGATATAAAGTGGAATTAAGAACTCTGTGTTGCCAGAAAAATGCATGCTTAAGAAGCTCTATTTGTGACAAAAAAGTATTGGGTCAATTTTTCAGTATGGCTATAGAAATATTAAATCAGAAATAAGTAGAAAGATGGTTGATGGTTGAAAGAGTTGAATTTAAGATTCTTCTGGGTTTTTGTTTTTAAATCATAGTTATAACATTATTTTGAGGAATTAAAAGTTATGGTTCCCTGGAAACTTTGGGCCAAATGATGCTTCATACTACTAAGTGCTTTTGATGTGTCATACTGGCTATGTATACATACGTATACATAATGAATATGTATGTATATGTATTTTTTGTATATGTGTGCATGTATATGTATCCGATAATAAACAGCTGTACACCTTGGGTTTTTTCCTTGACTCTTTATTCATCTTTTCAACCCTGACGATTCTGTGATTCTGTGATTCATTATTTTCCGTTTATGTACTGTACTGAAACTTTCTAATGAAAATACGGGTTAAAAATATTTTCTTTCCTTTAATTGCTCTGTACAGATCATGTTATCACTTCTGCATACCTGACTTCAGAGAATCTTCAATCTTTTTCTGTGTTAATCTTTGTTTTACCATCACCTTTGTCCCTGTTTTCTTAAGAGTTTGGTCCTTGTAGAAGAATAGCTGTTAACGTTTTGGAGCACTTTGACTTTTATGTGGAAAAAAATTTTGAAGTTGATACTCCTTCTAAATAACTTAAGGTTCTAGTAAGATCTTAAACTGACATGCATTTTCAGTTACTTGCTACATATTTTTCTTTTTTTTCCCCTTTCTGGGTTTATTGAGGCAACATAAAGTAAATAAAATTATCACATGATATTCAGTTTCCAGTTAGATTTCAGACTCCTTGCTCAGAGCTATCAGAAATCACACTTGCTATTTCCAGTATTATTAAATCAGCTTACTTATGGGTGAGATGCAGAAGCATGGGTAAACAAACAAAAACCATCTGATTATGCATGGGTCAAAAGGGACTTTTGGTTAGGTTCCAGTTACTGACTTTTTTTTTTTGATAATGCATGCAAGTACCAATGTTTCTTTAAATAAAGGGGAATGGTTTTAGGGGTGCAAGGCTTCCTGCAGGTATTTTTTTAAAGTCATGTGATATGTTTCTGTGGTATCCCAACTGAACAATATTTGACAGCTGTAGAACTTTGACATGAGTGTGTTGTTGGTTGTTCTGAGCTGGGGAATTCCAATTTATACAGTGTTCCAACTACAAAATTTATTTTTGTTTTTATTAATGCTGCTCGCCAATCTTGAAAGGCTTGCACAGCGGAAAAAAATGTAGTGAGAAGGCTGCAAGTTTTGAAGTATACTGATATGTCTTTAGTATCTCACATGCTTGTAAAATCTAAGGTAAATATGTTGGTTGTAATGTGAGGCCCAAATTTCACTTCCTTTTTTTTTCTTGTCTTTTTTAAATATGCAGTCTTAATTGCATTGGTTTATTTAAGTTTATTCTGTTCTGTGCCACTATTTCAAATGTTTGTGTGGGTGATGTAGTAATGCCAAACTGATTGAGTAATCCATTGTTGCGAGATGATCCCAACATGGGTCTTACGTGTGCCTGTGGTGACGTTCTGGATGGTGAGTCATTTAACCTTAAATATGTACCTTCATCAATGAGAGAAACAACTTTCATTGTTGGAGTTTGAAAATCTTGGAATCAGTTACTGGGCCAGCTACCGGAGTGTTCTTGCTCTGCTATTAGCTGTGTTTTTCTGGATGATTTAAGAATGCAACTAGGTTAATGATGTATTTATGTAGTGTTTACTAGGTAGTACAAAATTTTGAAAACTGAGTACTAGCTGAGAATCCGTCTATAACATCTTAGTAATCTTAAGACACAGAAATACGTATCAGTTTGTGTGATTTGCTGGGATATTGAAATCAAAACCACCTTAGGCTTTCCAAGTGTTGAATAAAAATATTTATTGCTTGGTAATCTTTTTATTAGACATTGAGATTGAAAGTTAGAACAGCTTGTTATATGGTCTTTTTATAAGCTGCTGCATATTGTTACAGAACCTTTACAGTAATTGTATCATGGTCTTTAGAGGTGTATAGTAAGTTAGAAGATAATTGATTATGACAGATAAAATAATTGAGTTTTTCTGCCTTAAAAACAACTGTTGTTTCTCCTCCTTTTCCCTGGTTATTGTATCTGCCATTAGATTAAGAGGTTATTTTGGCTGTAATGTCTTTAACATTTTGGAAAATTCTATTTTTATATTTTCTGGTTTTTTTTTCCTATTTCAGATTCACTGGAAAGAGAATGAAATAAACATGGAGTCTTCTAAACTGGAATATATTTCACGGGTTACCATTAAAAGTAAAAAGAAGATGAAACAAAATGAGAGAACAGGAGTATAACGCCTGTCAAGAACTTTCCATGTGATATATATAAACTTCAGATATATGCAACTAATGATTTGTAGTATTATTTTATTGATACCCCTGGAAGGAGAAGTCAGTTACTGTGCCACTTGCTTAATAAGAACTTTTATTCTAGTAACTTTTAACATGTTTTAACCTTAACTGGACACCTTCCTTTTCTTTTTATTATATTTTTTTTTTAGTCTGAGGTTTAAAAACTTTGTATAGCTGTATTTTTAACTGAGAGACTGATCCTGATAGATGACAGCTGCTCATGGAAAATGGACTTAAGCCCATGAATGGTTCCTGTTGCACAGAGCTGAATGGAATGCCATAACCTTAGAGCAATTCTCTTAGGACCTCCTTCTTGGCCTTGCACCCATCATATCCTTAAATATTTAAGTGTAAATATTGCAATTATAAAGTCTAAAAAATAATGGCATGGGTGAAATTCTTAAGAAAACCGGGGGGTAATCTTGGAAAAGTTTATCAGCCTGGAAGTGTCCTGTCCCTGGCCCCTACAAAAGGCTTATTAAATGAACCGGGACAAAACAGCTGCTTTCTTAATAGTGCTGTTCAGGTAAGAAAAAAATTCATTTATTAAACAGTTCTGGTTTTATAGCAGCTTAGATGGTCATAGTAGGGAAAGTGTTCTCTTGGCAATGCTGCTTTTTACTATTTGTATTGCAGTATGTTTGTTTTACAGAAAAATACAGCATGTTTTTCAATAGTGTTAAATTCATTCTCAGTTAAACTTCTTAATGATTCCAAGTAAGACAGAATAGCAGGTCTTTTTAGAGTGGACTTTCCTTAAAAAAAAAAAAAAAAAAAAAAAAAGTGGTGATCATAAGAAAAAAGACCAACTGTGGGGAAGTAATTTAGGATTTCATTTTAAGGAATTGATTGAGAGTATTAAATATTCAGTTTTGCAGAAAATGACAGCATGTTATTTTGTTTGCATGCATTAAGAATACCTGAAAAACTTCCCTTTTTTATTTGGAAACTTATGACACATAACTTCAAAACTTGCTGCTTGAACTTAAAACTAAGGTGTCTGTCAGACATAGCATTTTTTTACTTGGCAAAATTTACAAGACGCTTTTTAATTTGCGGCAACCAGTACTACTACTTCTATTGAATAGGAAATTTTTTATTTAAAAAAAAAAAATATTTCTAGAACTAGGACATATTAGAAGATGCACATGTAGTTGAAAGCTTTGATTCTAATCTTAGGAGAGATTTGTGGAATTAGAGTGGGATATATACTTGATACCAAAGAAATATGTCTTAGATTTCTTTTTACTGTTTATACGCGTACATGTTACTGACCAACTTCTTGCATGTTTTTACCTACACACTGTTCTGTTTTTATGAGCTGTAATTGAAAAAATGTTGGCTCTTTAGATCTCTTAAGTATAGTTTAATAGTACGGTGACATTAGCATAATAAAAAATAGAGCTTTTAAAAGCCTACTTATGACAGGGAATATGGGGATTTACTTAATTCTGTGACAGAGCAGTGCTAGCCTTTCCACATTGTCTGCACGTCAGAATACCAGGAACAGTTTAGATTAAACTATAGTCTTTTTAAATTTAGAAATTAACAAAAACAAATTTCTAGGCTGTGCAAATAAAGAGCAGAACGATATATAGGTTTTAAATGCTTAGATTTTGGATGTGATCACTTTCAAATTGTACAGAATTATTTGCCAAACTGGCAGAGGGCTTAATAGATGCATAGACTTCCTAAAAGCTCTAAGTCTTAAAAACGGTATGGATTTAAACGCAGGAGATATGAGAGATGTATATCTCTGTGGTGTGTATGTGCATGGTATCTAAATATTTTTAAAATAAAAATGTACACTAGATTTAGTAGAATGAGTTTGCTGTTTTACATTCAATGGGAACAGCATGACCTATATTCTCTTGCAGTTTTGCTATGTTCCCTGAGGGTGCCCTAAAATTAAACCCTAAGTCATTTTTAGTTATAGTTACAGACAATCCTACTACTTCACAACCCACTGCTGTTTATCAAATGGTGGCTGATGATTGGTGACTGCCCTTTTACAAGGAGGAATTTGTTCCTTTCTTTTCTTTTAACCTCTGTTCAACCTTCAGAACTGAGATTCGGACATTCATTTTCAAATGCATCCTAATTCATTTTAGCTTTTATATTTATAGATAGTTGTTTTTTTTTTTCTGGATTTGCAGCCGTTGTGTTACTGTGCCTCTCAAATTCATTTTTGGTGGTGTTTTATTTTAATTTATTTTTTTAGTGGGCAACTTTCTGAACTACTGCACTGATTGTGTACGTAGGACATCAGATACTGAAAGCACTGTAGTGTAGCCAAGCTGACGTTACCTTTATATAGAGCAGTTAAACAAATAAAAGGTAGAAACATACCTAATTAAGCACCAGGATTATTTTGATCTGTGCAAAAACAAATGTATTTTGGCAATCATTTTAGTAAGAGACCATAAGAATGTAGTATAGACTTAACCCAAAGTGATGCTTGCATTTTACCTAACGATTCAGTTTCCGTGTTTCCATTTTTTTTTGTTTGAAAGAAGGCACAGAAGGAGGGAGAGGAAAAGAGAAAGAGGAATGAAATAAACCACATAGCCACCTTCCTCTTATGTAAAGCCATAAGAAGACTATTACAAGCTCTGTACGCACTTTAGCTTGCTGCTTGTTTCCTTAACAGTACTTCAGCACTTTTTCCACACAAAGTATTTGTTTGCCATTGTTGCAAAAAGTTTAAAAAGGAGATCTAAGTTTTATGAGTGGTGAATGCAAACCTTCCACCTCTACAAGTTACCAAACTAATGGAAAAGGACCATAATTCTTGTAGAAATGTTTATGCTCAAGTTGTAGATGTTATATGAAATAAAAAAAAAAAAAGAAAATCTACTATATGTTGCTGTAATAAACGTAGAACCTCCGGAACTCATTACTTCTTTTCTGTGAAACTTTATTTTTGTAGGTATTATGGCAACTTGACATATTTCGACGAAGTTTAAGAGGTTTAACTGGACATGTGTGTCAGGGAGATGCGTGCATATTTTGTGCTTTAAAGGTAAATAATAATTTTTGGAAGGATCATCTTTCAAAATGAAGGAAAAATAATTTAACTGATTTTTATTAATTTATATCCCTATCGTACATATGTCTGGGTGACTCTAGGTCATTCTGTGTAGGTCATGTGTAAACAAACTGTTTAGATTTAAGGACATTTGTAACATGTTTGTAACACAAATATTTTCTTGTGTTTAAAGAAGAAATTTTACAGTACACAAATTTTATAGTCTGCTTAAACATAGAATTTTGGCTATTAAAAGACAGTATAATTTATTTGAAAATTTCTAGCTAGCGTCAGATTTTTTTTTCTTCTCTTTGCATGCATATGCTTTTGTTCTTTTCTGTAGTGTTTGAATACTATATTTCTGTTTGATAAGGTCTCAAGGTTCTTTTTTTATTCAATAGTTGATGGCAAAGTTGTAGAACTTAATTGTTCAGTTTGTTAGTAATGAAAGGCAGGTAGGGATACTGGAAAACTAATGAAAGCTGGTAACTTTTTAGTGTTTGAAAGTAAGTCAGATCTGCATATCTTAACTAGTGCATAAACCTTGCGCTTCAGACAGTTTTGTAACTCATCTGAAGTCTGTAAACAAATGTCAAATTCTGTTAGGTTCTTACTGCTTTTACTGCACTGGTATTTGGCTGCCTGCAGTCATTAGGGAAATAGCTGTAAGCATGGTATCTCTGTTTCATTGGGATAAAAATCCCAATGAAAAAATGTATGGGCTGGAGTGTTTTGTTTTGTTTTGTTTTTGTTTTTTTGTTTTGTTTTGTTTTGGTTTGGTTTTTTTTAGTAATGTGCACTTTCTACTCTTACTGCATTTTGACAGTAAAGACACTTGGCATTCTAATACAGGACAGTTGAATGTGTCATCAAATGTGATAGTAGATACACTGATACACAGAACTGGGAATCACTCATCTGGAGGCAGCTGAAAGGGACAACACTATTTGAAAATGTAGTTCATTGAGGAAGTGGTTTTTTGACGATGCTAAATTGTAGGGATGGATAAGCCAAGTATTTTATAGAGTTTATTCTTGGAGAGTTTCACAGACCAAACTTTGTTACTGAATAAGTGTTTTAGGCAAGAACTGTTTGTGGTGACACTTATTTAATCTTTCAGGAGCTGTATAATCTATGAACCATGTAGGTTTTTTCAGCCATTTTTAGGGTTTATTGTGATTGCAGTATGGTACAGGTCATTTTGAATGTGTCTGTCTTTTTCCAAATGTAGTTGGGTTTTTTGGGTAGGCTTTTTTTTTAAGAAGGTGCCATTTTATTTCTTTGGTTAAAATGGTTAATTTTAAAAGGCCAGCAAGTTGAAGTGGGTTGAGACTACAAGTATTCAGGCTAACTTCCGGGGGCTTTTACTCCAACCTTTTTAGAAGCTCTTGACTCTACAGAACTTGTTGGGACTTCTTGTTTCATCACTGTTTTGATACACATCATGTTCTGTGCGCTAGACGCTTGATCTTGTTAGTACATTAAAGTTCAGACCATAATTTAGGCATACCTATGTTTTCAGATAAAATCTTTTGTCTGTCTTGGGATGATAGCTTTCGTTTCCTGGAGTTTTGTGTATATAGGGACCTGATGTCATAATATAGAGTAAACTTCATGGCCTTTTCCTTTTGATTTGACCCATGTTACACGTGAAGTTCTGGTCATATACAGTCTTGTTCAATGCTGCACTGGAGCCGCCTTTAAGAAATTAAGAAGGATTGAAGGGTGACAGTTCCTGGAATATATGTGTTACACTACATGCTTTTAATGACTAATCATAATGCTGAAGTTATAGTAAAAAGAATAATGTAGCAGCTTCATTGTGCTCAGGAACATAAGAAGGTAGTGCTAATGGTGTATTGCAACTGAACCTGTAAGTAATGAATCATTCCATTCTAATGGTGCTCTTGAGAAGACCAGGTGCTTCTTTTTTCAAGCTGAACTTCCCACTTGCTGTAGGTTAATACCGTGTCTCTTCCTGTAGTTTTTGGGGCTCCAGTGCAAAGTAAGGTAGGTTTTAAGTTGCCTTCCAAAGCAATACACTAGCTTCAGCTGCTTCACAAGGCTGCTGTAATTTAGGACTTGAAATTTTCTTTATTCTTTCAATATCTGTTCTTGAGGGGTTGATTACTCCCATGATGTGTCGTCTTGTGCAATTTATCTAAATGGCTTAGTGTACCTGAATATTTTGCATTGCCTGGACTGTCATGTCTTCCTATATTGATACATTCCCACCAATGCTGATAAGAAGTGGTATTGCTGCCTGTTCTGAAACTGGCTAGAATGGAATTAATTATTGTTTTAACAGTATGGTTGTGATCTTTAAACTCCATGGCCAGTAGCCTGGGTACTGAACTCAAAACATTATGGTTAACTCATTTGGAAGTATCTGTCCTCAGTCATTATGTACACTACTGTTTTTGCTTTCTTGGCTTTTTAGAGATGGTGGTTGAGTGATTCTGTTTGTTCTGTGTTCAGAACCTGGGGAGTTTTTACTTTCATGCTCTACATGCTGAATGAGGATGCATTTCAGTAACTTTTTTGTGAATCTTTGTTTTTTTTTTTTCTTGGGGTGTGTGTGGTTTTTTGGGGAGTTTTTTTTTTTTTTGGGGGTCTTGGGCTATTTTAACCCTTCTTACTTGTTCACCAATAAGGAAGGCTATTTTTTATCTATATCAGCTTCCCTTGTAAACTGAAAGCATTCCAAATAAATTCTGGTTCACTTCTGTTCAATCCATTACCTTTTTCTTTTGGTGGCGTTCTGAGGGTTAAATATGCTCTTTTCTGTGGATAAGACTGGGGTGAGACTTCGACTGTGCAGGCCACCAAAATGAGCATATGTATCTGCATAACTGCTTGTCCAACTAAAAAAAAATATTACAGATATGTAAGGTTCTGTTGCATACCAAAAATGACCTGGCAGCCAAAAAAAGAAGTGATAAATCTTTTCAAAGCAGAGTTAACTTGTATTATCAGATCTGTTAAAACTTAATTTTGAATGTTTGCATTGTGATATTGACTGTCATTTTTATCAGTAGTCCATGCTTTTTATTGTGAGAGGGAAGTTTAAATATTTGACAGACATTTACCATGGAATGCATAATGGTTAAAACAATACTTCCTGTTAGCACTGAAACTTTGCTCTCTCTTGTATCTTTGCCTTCTGTCCCAACAGGTTTTTTTAACTGTAGGAGGCCTTTGTGAAGAATGCTTATCCTTATTTATATTTTACGTGGCTTCTCCTGATTTGTTTTGTCTTTATTCTCTTCATTTTTCTTTCAAGCTTGACTTAAAATTCTTGGTAGCGGAATACACTCTTTAACATCTGCAAATGTTTTCTCATTTGTTTAACAGCTTTTAACTTTCAGTTCTTTCAAAATCAACCTCCCTTACTTGCTAAATGATGAGGTCACTTGCATACATACATATCTCTGCCAGAAAGAAAAGTAGTAGCCAACTATCTCTTCTGAAATGAAGAAAAAATTAAGTGCAATTTATTTTCACGTTCTGGAACTGCAGATATGGACCTGTTCTCACGTATTCTGTGCACTGGTTCAGCAGAGAGCTGATTTAATAGCAATGATTATCAGCATTCTGTCTAAATTTATGGGAGTTTTTTGTTATCTATAACTTAATAAAGATACACTCCTGTCTGAAGTAGTGATGTTACATTATTTATGTAGTTACATTATTTAGTGAATGATGGGCATTAAACTAACGTGAGTGGTATTACATTATCCCCTAAGAGATACACACCATCTGTAAAGATGAGAGATGTATGCACAGACTGCTATTCCAGTGGCCAAATTAAAAAAGCTGCATAATTACAGACCAGGGCTTGTGTTGCTTCTGGGAGCTAAAGTCTATCACTTGCATTTTTATGCACTTTTATGTTGCTTTTCTGTTGGAGCAAAGTTCCATTTGGTAGCATAACTTCTTATAATAGGTTCTGTGCTCTGTTACTTGCTCTAAGTAGCTTTAAGAGAAAACAGTAACTTCTCAAGTTGCATAGATTTATAAACTTTTTGTATATTTGTTGTTTAGGCATGCTGCATAAGAACTGATGTATTTGTGTAGAACCACAAAGTCTAGCCAAGTGGCTAATGAAGCTGAGTAATTGTATTTCTTCCTAGGCAATATTTTCACAATTTCAACACAGTCGAGAAAAAGCTCTCCCATCAGATAATATGAGACATGCCCTGGCAGAAAGTTTTAAGGATGAACAGCGTTTCCAGCTTGGATTCATGGATGATGCAGCAGAATGCTTTGTAAGTATTGTTGCTTCTGTCATCGGTACTTGTGTTGCTGCATGTGCTAAATGTGATCAGATGACGAGACTGATATGCAGAGAAAAACATAAAAGTGTGAAGAATAACTGAAACAGGGGCCTGATTCAACAAATACTTCATTCATTGTGTGCAATGACATTAATACTATGTCTTACTGGAAGACAGCTGTTTTAATTTTTTTTGAAGATTCACTTCCTTCAAAGGCGAATGCACTGTGGATGAACAGTTGGGTAACTGTTGTCTAATGCTGTTTTGTTAATATTTGGAAACCTTGAGATGAAGAGAATTCCTATCCTCTGGGTTGCAAATAGGGACAGAATTAAATACACATTAAACTTGTAGGTGGACTATTTGGAGCCAAGGGGAGTATTTGGCTTATTAAACTGTAAAGTTGCTCATATATTCTGACTTCATCAGTTCTGTTTATATTTACATTATTATTTCTATTTAGGAAAATATCCTTGAGAGGATTCACTTTCACCTAGTGCCAAACAGTGAAACAGATATGTGCACTTCCAAATCCTGTATTTCTCATCAGAAGTTTGCTATGACACTGTATGAACAGGTTAGACCTTTATTTCATTGCTTTAACAAATGATTTGTTTCCACTATCCTGAGTAAATAAAAACAAAAGTATTTTTATTTTTGTAGTGTGTATGTCGCAGTTGTGGAGCATCATCAGACCCGTTGCCTTTTACGGAATTTGTGCGTTATATTTCTACCACAGCCCTGTGGTAAGAGCTTTTATTCTTATACCTCATTTTTCTGTATACACCCTTCCAATAATAAGCAAAGCATGCCAGAGAAATGCTCTAAGTGTAAAGTAAAGGAATGTGTATTCCTTTGTTAAAACATATTTTTGAGATACTCTCTGAAATTAACATTTGGATTTCAAAACCAAGATGTAGAGAGAGCTTGACGAAAAGTGTGTATTGCTACTGTTCTACCTCTGTGTCTTTTCTTTTTAGTCATATGATATAGTTAATTGAGAGTTGACTGAAATCTGTTAACTCTTAAGAAGGGAGATCAACAGTTATTTCCATTTTTTTTTTTCAGTAATGAAGTAGAAAGAATGATGGAGAGGCATGAACGTCTCAAGCCAGAAATGTTTGCAGAATTGCTGCAGGCAGCAAATACTGCTGATGACTACAGAAAGTGTCCTGTAAGTAAACAAGGATTTTGCGTTACTTTAAGATACAAGGGGGAATTTTTTAAGATGATAAATCAGGCTAAAGTATTCCCCTAAAAGCAGGATTACGTATGGCCACTTCAGCGCAGTCCAATTCAGGGTAAAAAAAAGTCCTTAAGTTTATATTTTATTTCTCCAGCTAAACATGGTATTGTAGGTGCAAGTGGCTTGTTTAGAAAGTCGAGTTATTAGGTCTGTATTTTACTCTTCACTTCATGTTTAACATACAGCTAGGTGTTTTTGATTAGTTGGAACAGGTGTATTTTCAGAGTGAAAGTGCTTTAGTTCATATTCCTCTCTTCATTAAATGTTTCTGTGTAAATACTGTTAATTTAGGAACCATAGAAAAGTGCACAAGAACATATAGACCGAAGCTTAAATGATGAAATGGAGAGGAAACAAAAGAGAAATTGTGATAGTGACTTGGATGTCTTCAGAGATTTCTGTTTCAAAGTGGTGATTGGATGTAGAAGTTTAGCTGTAGTCTTCATCAGAGGGTTTTTATGATGAAGAATTTTATCCTTAAATTGTTAGAAACAAACACCATAATTAGAAGTTGCAGAGTTGTTTTGTTGCACTATTTCTTGTCTTGTAACTGTGGACTTCCTTTTTTTTTTTTAACATCTTTGTGTTCCCTCCCATCACAATTTTTTCCTTTTTCTAGAGTAACTGTGGTCAAAAAATAAAAATTCGTCGTGTTCTTATGAATTGTCCTGAGATTGTGACAATTGGTTTAGTCTGGGATTCAGAACACTCTGACCTGACAGAAGAGGTCATGCGGAATCTGGCAACACAACTTTATCTTCCTGGGGTATCTGACCTAAAACTTACTATTTGCTTGTCCTAGAATTAATTTTACATGCATTTTATCTATATGTAAATATATAAAAAATGCAAATATATATACACACACACACTTTTTTAAAAAAGCACAATTTAATCAAAGTTTATGTTTTTACTATTCTTTATAATGTGTTGCTTGATGTAGTTTCTGTGGGAGTAAAATAGTCCTATCAGAATTGTTGGTCTTGTGCCTAAGTGCAAAGATGAACGTAGGTGAATGCCTAGTTGAAAATCTGGGAATATCATATTCAGTTTGAAATTTGTGGAGTTATTCCACAGCATTATTGTTTTACCCTTTCAACTGTGCAAAAATAAATGTTAAAAATAGACCTAATAAGTGCAAAAATCATTGTTTATATTAATGAAGAATTGTATAATGCAACAGGATATTTAATACCAATTGCCTTGGTCAGATGCCAGTGGTAGGTCTGGAAACTGAGAGTAAATGTTTTGCACATATTTTAAAATATATAACCATTTTTACAGCTGTTCTATAGGGTTACAGATGAAAATGCCAAAAATAGTGAACTTTTTCTTGTGGGAATGATTTGCTACACAAGTCGACATTATTGTGCCTTTGCCTTTCACACCAAGAGTTGCAAATGGGTGCTGTTTGATGATGCTAATGTAAAAGAGGTAAATACTGTTTTTACTGCTACCAAATGTAGTGACCTTTACTTTTCTTGAATGTATTCTTCTGTCACCAAACTTGAAACAAGTTGAACAAATGTCTTTATTTTAATGAACCTTTGGTTTTGTAAATAAGTTTTCATAAATTAGTCTTAGAATTTACTTCACTACTTTACAGTTCTGCCTTCCAAATGCTGACTGTTTCAGAATGTTAATGCACTTGTCTACTCTTGAACTTGTACTTCTTTTAATGAAAAAGACGACTTAGTTACCGGCAGCTGTATATTCATAGTGTTGATTAGCCCATCTGATTGTTAGCCCATCTAATATTGGTTCTAGCTTTTTGCTGCAATTTACATGAGTTCGTGTGCCAAAATGTTGACTCTTAATGTACCTTTGGAATTAGGCATTTGGTACCTGTTGCTTAATAAATTATTCTTTCTGTTATTGGGTTCAGTGGTGTTCATAAAAGTCTTGGGGTTTTGTTTTGGGTGTTTTTTTCTTAGATTGGAACAAAATGGAAAGATGTGGTCTCCAGATGCATTCGATGTCACTTTCAGCCATTGTTGCTATTTTATGCTAACCCAGATGGCACAGCTGTGTCTCCAGAAGATGCTCCCAAGCAGATTATTCACTGGTCTCAATGCAAAGCAGCGGGAGGAAATGGGGAAGACTTGGGTAATTAAGACTTTTTTTTTTTTTTCTCTTTCTTTAGTAACAATATCAACTATATTTCTGAAATGGGGATTAAAAGGAGAAGGTAATGGATTAGCTGCTTTTTCTTAAATACTTTTATCTAAAGGGCCTCGAGAAAATAGGTTAGTGTATATATTCAATATTAGAACTGTTTGTTTTGTGTCTGATATGGGAGTACAAATTGAGACTCGTGGATAATGGGGAAAAAGATTTTGTGTTGTAGATTGTTGGGTCATAACTACTTTACACATAAACAGTAATTTCAGTAGTAATGTCGTAGTATATTTGTATATGCAAATGTTCTTATGTGTGTATTGATACATTTAAAATGTCTTAAAAATGTTATAAAAAGATCCTTTAAAGCTTCATACAAATACAAAGATATATTTGGACCACGTGTGTTTGTGTGTACATATACACAAACAGAGAGCACCAATTCAGAATTTTTTGAAAAATCAGAAGGAGCTGCAGGAAACTTCTTTTCTCAGAGTTTAGTATAGCAAAGGCCTCAGTGTATAAAAATCCAGTCTTTTGGTTCTATATCTTGTACTGCTGTCCTGGGGTGGTTTGGTTTGTTTGGGTTTTTTTTTAGCGTTAAACATAACATACAAGTAAATTAAATAAAAGGCAATTGAATTTGACATGTTCCTCTTCACATAATGAGTAACAACAGGACTTAGACTGATTCAGGGAAGAAAGGATTGAGGACCTTATTCTACTACAGTCTACCACTATAAATATGGCA
Organism: Ibidorhyncha struthersii; assembly: GCA_013398815.1. Lineage (NCBI taxonomy): Eukaryota > Metazoa > Chordata > Aves > Charadriiformes > Charadriidae > Ibidorhyncha > Ibidorhyncha struthersii. Next base: position 1,925,080 of record VZSZ01010267.1, read on the forward strand.
GTATATAAAATATTACAGAACCTTATTGCCTAGCATATTGAAATGTGGAGTGGTTTTTCTCTGAGATTTTTCTCTTTTTTTTTTTAATCTGCAATTAAAAGGTTTTCTTATTTTTTAATTTAGATATTGGAAACTTTAAATTAGGAAGCCTTTAATTTCTAAAGATACTTATTTTATTTGATAGGATTTGAAAAGTATTCTGCTCCTAAATCAGACCACATGAGAGAGAATGGAATTGGAGACCCTGCTAGTCAAAGGAGCAATAAAAAACTTCAGCCAGATAATTCAGCATTCAGTAGAAGCCATATTCAAGCTAGTGGTGGTAGAGGTCCAGGTATGTATTCCCCACTGCCCAAAAAAAACCAAACGTGTCATTTTATGAAATATTTCAGTTGATAGCATTTCACCTATGTGCTAACCTCTGAACTAGAACTGCTTCTAAAGGAAGAATTCCATCATTGACTTGAAGGAATCTTTGAATAATGACTAAAGTTTAAGTAATATCTGCCACGGAATGTTAACTTTTCTGGAGATCTGTAAATGCAAAATTTTTTTATTACCCCTCGTTCCGGCGCTCAAGTGGCTCTCAAGGCTTTGATCCGTTTCTCAAACGTCTTTATGCCTTCCAACCATATAGTCGGTTAAAAGGCACATCTGAAACTGGAAGCTGATTTGATCTTTTGGAGCACATGGTGTGGCTCTGTAGATCACGGGCTATTTCAGGAACAGTATTGTGATATGCAGCCTTATTTGTAGTCCTGTATATTAATGGACTTTATCTTTTGTTTGGAAAGAACAGTAGAAAAGTTGTCTTCTCTGATTAAAAATCCATTCAATCTGGACATTAAGCTTCCAAGCAAATCAGGCTGTAAGAAGTCATGTGAGGTAGTGACTTCTGCATTACTTATTAGTGCCTTTGCTCTGAACTTCTTGTACTTCTCAGGCGGAAAGATGCTGCCTTCTCTTGAGATGTTTCCCTTCTGTCTTTATTGTTGAATTCCTAGACTTTTTAAAACTGAGAATGTTTGGCTTGGTTAACTCTTTTTTTGGTGGAGCGATGACTCAAAAACGCTCAGTATTTACCCTTACAGAAATAGAAGGATTAATTTTCATAAACAGTGACTCCACTGTTCTATTAAAATAAACCTTCACGTTTAGGCAAGATTAAACTTAGATTAATTTTTTCAGTATAATTCATAACATTTGATGTATATAGTATATGCTTTGAAAACGGCTTGAGCATTCAGTTTTAATAAGTAAGAGGTGTTTGTAAGACATGCTTGACATTATGCTGCTTTGGTTACTTTCATGAGCTCCATTTAGTGGACTCCTTGGAGATACCCATACGTTTATACTATACATCTCATTTTCTTAATCTGTGTTATGTAATTCACTAGTCTTTTCAAATAGTACTAATATTAAAAACTAAATGTTATGGTACCTAAATATATTTGTGTGTTTTGATGACGAATGACTTTTTAGTAATGATCTTTGACAACAAGTATTTTTTGCAGCTAAGTTAGGTTACAGCGATCAAAAGGACAGGCTAAAGGACATATCCAGAGAGTGTGCTCAGAAAGCTGCTGATATGAAAAACTTCTCATCTTTACGAAAAGATGCAGACAGAGGGCTAAGAAAAGAGTCTGGGAGACAAAGAGGTATGTTTTAAAAATATGACCAGAGAATCAATGCATTAAATATCTTTTAGGATCAATATTAGCTGTGCAGATTTTTTTTTCTCTTTTTAAGAGAACACACTGTAAGATTAGAGTTTCCTGGTTTTCAGTATTTTGAAATATGTACTGAATTTGTTGAGAAAGTGGAACAAAAAATGTGCTGTAACAGTATCAGTTAAATATTAATGAGAACTTTAATGGAGCTTTTTTCTTTTCCTTCTTTAAGATTTGATTGGGGAAGATCGGTCCAGTGTGAAGTCGGGGTCTCCTCCAGCTGGAAATGGACTTAGGCACTGTGCTGATCAGCGCATATACAGCAGCCAGGGAAAAGCCTCCTATAAGCATGACAATGCATCTCACCAAGCAAAGCTTTCTGTACAGGTGCTTGGATCAAATAAAACAGAAACTTTTCCTGCTGGGGAGAAACCAATGATCAGGACCCGGACTGATGGTGTCACTGGCTACGATACAGACACCAGTCAAGACTCTAGGGACAAAGGGAGTATCATCAGCAGCAGAAGCAGAAGTAAAGGCTGGAAACCTATGCGAGAGACACTAAATGTAGACAGCATTTTCAGTGAGACAGAGAAAAAACAGCATAGCCCAAAGCACAAGGCAAATCCAAACAGTAAATCTAAGCATGAAAAGGAGCGAAGCTTTAACCATTGGCCAAGAGAGAACCAAATCCAGAAAGGTTTAATGACCATATATGAAGATGAAACAAAACAGGATACAGGAAGTCGAAGTTCACTGGATTCAGAGGGAAAAGGAAATGCTGAAAAAAGCAAAGGATTTACGGAGAGAAAAATTCTTGGTGATAACTGGCAAATTCAGAGGACAGAATCTGGATATGAAAGCAGTGATCATATCAGCAATGGATCTGCAAATCCGGACTCGCCTGTTATTGATGGAATCAATCCAGCAGATGTCAAGAATGTTAAAGAAGGTGCTTCCTGCAGGTAATGCTAATGCTCTTAGAACTTGCATGGATTGTATTTACTGAGAAGTAAGTTGTTCTAATGTTCATTTCTCAAAAAAAGGTCAAGAAAACACGCTTTGGAACTTTATGTGCTTGAGCGTCAGGTATGTAGAAAGCTAGCAACGTATCTAGAAATAAGAGTACGGGCAATTAAGTGTTAAGTTTACCTTCACTCTGAGGCTGCAACACTAGTTCTGTTTGGAAGGCACTGAGCCACATTATTATGGCGCTGAGCCAGAGCTCCTAAGCCCTGCTGAGGGGCAGGGTGTGTTAATTTGAAATAATTGCTGCACTTCTTTAGTTACAAGTTTTTTAGGCTGTGGGTAACTTGGCATCTGTAATGGAATACAAGTGTCTGTATAAATCATATCTGTAACAAGTTGTACAGACAAGGAGATGGCAATGGCAGTAGGTGAATCTCGTATACTGTTACTAGTCATTGTTCTGAAATTCAGTTTTCTGGAACACCTCGGATATATATTGATCGCTTGATAAGCAATTGACCTGTTTGAAAGAAATCTTTGCTGAAAAGTGTAAAATTAATAAAACTGGCCAAAAACGTTGTTAGTAGCCAAATTTTATTAAACTTATTAAGAATTGATGCATGCTAGTTAGTAACAAGTATGTTGCCCAGAGACATTGTGGAGTCTGTCTGTGGAGATACTCATAACCTAACTGGACATGTCCTGGGTAGCCTAATGCAGTTGACCCTGCTTGAGCAAGGAGGGTTGGACTAGATGATCTGAAGAGCTCGCTTCCAACTTAAATTATTATGTGGTGCTATGAAATATAAAGTTATAAACCTTCCACATGCGGTTTTCTGTATTGTGTGTCTTAAACTGTATGTGGAACGTACTTCATACTAGAACCCATATATTCTTCTTTCATATCTTGTTTATATCCGTAGAATGGAAGAGCATAGTTGAGACCAAGCATAGTCACAAGCCTTGCTAGATTTGAGCAAATTTGGACACGTATTTTAATGAAAAATTATTTTACAGGGGAAGAGAATAGCAGATACCAGGAAATGAAAAGGCTCTGACTTCTCTAAGTGGAGACGCAAAATTTTAGAACTCGTTTCATAAAGTATTTTAGCAAGTTATCAAAGCAAATTTTTTATTTAAAACATACAAAATACAGCTTCTGTATGAATTGAAATGTCTTTGATTATTTTGGAAACTGCAAGAAAGCAAAATTAGTTATTTGCTTAGTTCTTAGTTTCCTAGGGAATTATTTTGCATATAGAAGCATAAAAAAGGCCAAAGGATCATCTAACATGCATTCAGTCTATGCCGGTAGCAGATGCTTATGAAAGACGACAGCAGATAGGGTGGTATTTTGTAAGTGTATTCTTTTGGCCTGGTGTACTTAGCTGCTTTATGGTCTTTCTGAACTGGAGATTATGACTGTGGTGCCCGCTTCCCATTAAAAAACACTTTTTACCCCATGCCTTTATCTATTCCCCTCTTTTCCTCCCCCGCTCCTGCCTTTCCCCTCCCAACAAACTGCACAAAACCCCACTATACAAAAATCTTATGGCCTTTTTATAGGATAATGATATAAATATGTGTAAAGCCACTCCAAACCATCTTTGTATTTTCAGTATTACAGTTGCCTTGAACAGTGATTTCTACAGCTTCAACTATGCCTCATTTTAAAACATGCCCAAGAGGTAATGGGATGCCCAAATGCTGTGTGTGTCTTTTTATGAGAGGATATGATAAATTTAGAACATTAAGAATCTGATTACACTGTTGTTTAAATATTTGTCAAATAAAGAAAAAAAAGTACTTTATCAAAATACAAATGTCATCTTGGGATTTTCAGAAGGATTTTATATGACACGTAATTGGAACTGACAGGCAATACCCACTAGTTCCCTTCTAACTGTTCAGACTTTGTCTCATAAAAGCAAAAAAAAAATACAAATGAATTACTTGAAAGTTCTTTTAGAAGGTGGAAAAAACTTAAGTGTTTTGTTTTCTGTTAGATTCTTTCTCCATTCTTTGGTTTCTTTCAGTATTTTTCTTGGTTTTCCGTCCTTTCAATAACAAGTCCTTTTTTTTTTTTTTTTTGATTGAAAAATGCCACTGTGTACCTAACTCTTGGAGAAGGAAGGAATTGGCAGGGTATTTGTCAGCTCCCTATATGGATTGGTAAGGCATGCGGTTTTGCTCAACTAAACCTGCAAGATTTACTAAATCTGCTAATTTTTATTATTATTATTATTATTGTTGTTGTTGTTGTTGTTGTTGTTGTTTTCTCCTCTTGAGTTTGCAGCTGTAATCTTCCAGTTTTCAAAAAAGTTCTTAAATGAAAATCCTTATGAGTGAAAGACTAAGTGGCAATCACAATTTAGAAGAATGATGTTTGTCACAACAAAGTATTAATGAATAGTAAAATGTCAAACAAGGAAAATGGACAAGATAGAATATTAGCTAACAGGTTACATGTACTTAAGGTATTGATACTGATGAGATTTTTGCATTTTTAGAAGACTTAAACTTGTCATAATCAGATGCTGCTATATGTTTAATTTCAAAATATTCAGGGTGTAAACTCTTAACACTGAAAAATGTATTTGTTTCAGATGTGGATGATACTGATAATAAATTAGAAACCATATAGTACCATATGGATCATATTCTTTTGCTGCACTAAAGTGGCAATTTTAGCTAAAACCTACGAATAAATTGAATTAGGTGACCAGTGGTGTCTGTTCCATTTGAAAATCACTATAGTAAACATGTATTCAATACTGTCACACTTTCTTGGTAATCTCTGCTAATAAGCACTTTTTAAAAATTTTATGAAATTTTTTAGTTTACAGTGAGAAAAATGCAGTTGGTAGTTCTTTCTCACAGGTGACATACCATTATTCTATTGTCTATAACTATGAGAACCAGATGTCATTATTAAGCAGGCTGATGTGATATTAAGATCAAAAAAATTTGCTTTTTATGTGCTGCATGTTAGGCGTCCTGCTGTTGTACTCTGGAGTAGGGCTGGGATGAGTGGGCATCCACTCTCTAGAACAAACTGGGAACAGCAGCCTCGTAAACTGTATGTTTTTTACCTGTCCATATTAAAGGATTCAGTTCATCCTGAATTTCTCTGCATCAGCACAGCCTGTCACGTGTGGGAATGATGTTAAAAGTATTGAAGGGCCGCCCCAGCTGTATGACATATCTCCTGTAAAGTGTGTGTGTTGTTACTAAAAATTGTGAGAGTGATGATAACAAGAGTCAGTTGCACATAGGCGAAGTTTTTACGCTTGCATGCACTCAAGGCAATAAAGTTTGTGATCATACATCAACAGTTTAAGCCTTCAAATTACATGTATGCTTCTTTTACAGCGAACAGAACTTGTCAATCAAAAAAGCTGACAATGGGTTACATTCAGTATCCCAGCAAAACAGAAACTTTTATGGTAAGAACTTTAACTTTTATAAAGAATAAGAAGTTTCCTAAAAGTAATTTAGATGTACCAAAATTTTAATAGTAACTTACTAATATCACACAAGAGATGGACAGATTTCTGATTAGCCTTTTGTATTCTACAGTTTTGCTGCAGAATTTAATGATATTTCATTAAACTGAAAAATGTATATACAATTTATTATTGCCTTTTTTTTTTTTTTTACAAGCCATAACCAAATATATCAAAATGAGACAATTTGTGTGTTGGGTTGGCTGTACTTAAGTGTATTAGAAGCAAATTGGCATGGAATTCATGGCTGTTTTGGCCATGATGTTAGGTTTTTTTATAAACTTTTTTTCAGCAGAGGGCTGTCTTGCTGACTCATCATAGCCTGTGTACTGACTTTTAAAAAGGCAAAAGAAATCTGTTCTGTGGGGGTGTTTTTCCTCCACAGTGAATTACAAATTTTGGTTGGTTTTACATTTTTAACCTTTTCAGTGAGTTAGACTGATAAAAATGGCAAGTGTTCATATCCCTTCTTGGTACATTTTGATGGAAATGTGATGGAAGATTTTTTTAAAATGTCTGGGTGGACTTTGGTACCATTTGTTTTCCTCCAAGATATGAAGCAATATCAGGAAGAAACACTTGTAATAAGGAAATCTACTTCCTTTTGCATACTAATATGTCTATTGGGTTTTTATAAAGTTGATAAATGCTTTGGCATAAAAATGTTATAGGTCAGCATGAGGCCAGCCAAAATCATTATCTACTGTTGCTGGAACAATTGAATGGTGCTTGTACAAAGAGTTGCAATAAATATTAGACCACTTCCCCAGGAAATGTTTGATTTTTATAGATATCATACTTCTTTTCAAATAATGTGTAGTATAGTTTCTTCTAAGACTTAAATTGGGTGGGAGGGTGGTGCCATAACACTTTTATCTTTTCTGTCATTATTTTTTGGTTATAGAAAGAGAACTAATTTGGTGTTTGTTTATTTTGACAACAAAAAAACAAACCCAAAACTGATGTTGCATGGAATGCAAAGATCTCTGTTTGCATGACACTTATTCTGCTTTAGTGTACTGTACTATACTTATCATACCATTGGAAAAAACCCACACTTGGATAGCAAGAAGACAAAAAAACACCAGTAGCAAGTACATAAAGGACCCTGTCAGAATGGAAAATAGGTGGGCTCAAACAATGTTTGAGCTTAGTAACGAGTATTCTCTGGAGAGAACCATGTACTGTACTTCAGTATACTTAAAGTTTTCAACATGCACTGAACATTTTCTTTAAAAAAATGTAGTGATTCCAGGTGATCCTTAGGTTTATTATAAAACATTGATGATAAGATCCCATCTATTCAGTTATTCTAATTCAGTAATTAACTTTTAAATAGTTTCATAACAAAAATTTATGTATTCTAAATCAAATACGAAGTTCTCACATGAGTGCATGTTTTGGAAAATACTTTTAGTGGAAGTGATCAATGGACTGAAAAGATACCTGAAGAATTTGATCGTTTCACATATACGTGGAGTTAAAGATTTACTTAGACTCCGTTTTTTTTTTGTCTAAAAAGTGTGTCAGGACACCTTTAGCAAGGAGAGTAGCAGTCATTTACAGGTATCAGTTGTATTACCTTATGTTATATCTCTGAATATTATGAACAAGACATGGATTGGTAGGTAAATACCAAACAGACTCCTAGAAAATAGTACTTTAAGAAAGAAATTCCAAGTCTTTTCTGACAGAGGAATAGTATGTAAGTAATCTCTGTTAACCTCTCATGGCAACTTGGCAAAAATATCTCTGGGTGTTTTTTTTGTGTGGTAAACTTCTTATGGCTTATGGAAATAATGTTGGACTTCTAATTATGCCCACCATTTGTGTAACTGTGCTTTATCAGTTTCTCATTTTTAACTGGAGCTGAATAAGGCTACTGTTCAGCAGTTGAGGAATTCTGTCCCAGACTTACAAAAATAAACTTATTGTTAGAGCATTATAAAGGTAGTAACATAGGATCACACGGTGGTTATGCAGATCAAATGGCTGCTGCTTTCACTGGTAGTAAGCAGTAGATAACTGCAGTGCTGAAGCAAATGTCCCACAAAGTGAATCCCTAGTTTGTGTGATCAAATTTTGGCACAAAAATGTGGATAAGCAGATACAGTATCCTTAATTTATATTGAGTTAGTGTTTATGAAGTTTGAACTTGATGAACTGTGGAGGCTGATATTTTTTGTTTGTTTGTTTATAGAGAACATGTGACATGAACAGTGGGAGGGCAAAATTTCCAACCTCACATTCTTCAAGATGAAGAAAGATGATGATAATTCTTGGAAGTTGGAAAGGGCTATAGAATCTTTTCAATGGCTTTTCAGAGCAGTCTGTGTGCCAGCTACTGATAATAATTTTCAATCCTAAAGAGGTTTTTGTGGCTTTCATGACAACCCTCCCTGATTCCTGAGGCACAGGTATCTTCATGAAATTGCCACTCCTGACAATATCAATAAAAGGTATTACTGTTGGGAGGGTTAAGAGAGGAGGAGGAAAAAAAAAAATAAAAATCAAATCCTTGAAGCCCTGTTTTCTAGATTCCTACCCTCTCGCCCCCCAGAGCTCAGATCACTTCATTCTTGAACTAACTAGAATAAGCACTGTGATTAAAATTGGCCAAGTGCTTGATGGCCTCCTGTTTAAGAGGTAGTATTAAAAGCTGCCTGTTCAGTGATCTCAGAAAAGGATGTACTTGGAATCAGTGCTTTAATTTAATAGTTGCTTCCCTTTGAAAATAAATGCAAAGCAGTGTTTGTAATATTACAAATCCAGAGGTTTTCCCATTAATAATTCTTCAGTTCAATAGCATGACACAACTTGAACTGAAATCTAGAGTCATTGTGAAGCTCTGGTGAGTATGTAAAGAAGAATCCAAATTGCCTTTTCTAAATTGTCACTTCAGAAAACCCCACAAACAAGCTACAATTCTAAAAAAGAAAACTCAAAATCTGAGGAAAACTATACGTTTATAGTAATAATTTAAAATATGCAATTATACTTAAGAAAATCCAGTTGTTACCCTTATGGTGCAGTCAATGTGTATGACTGTCATGTTTGAAGAACTGAGTAGTGAATTAAAGCATGCAGCTACTTTATTTACTTTAATATTAAATAGAAACAAATAAGTGTTTTTCTGGAGGGTCTTTAAATGATAAAGATTTTAGTTTAAAAAAAAAAACAAAACAAACAAACAACACCCCAAACCAAAACCTAAACTTTCAAGATTTCCAAATGTAGTCAAAACAGCCTGTGAAGATTGAAATGTAAAGCACTCCCACATTTGTAATTCAGTTTATTAGTGTGAGAAGTTTGCAATTTAAAATAGGTGATGCAAAGATTCAGTATTGGGTTTTAAAACAAAGACATCATAAACTTCTTGAGACGGGCAGATCAGAATGAAGAGAGAGTAATAGTTGGTGTTCTTTGTTGCCTGTCGCTTTACCTCAAAACTTATTTAAACTCTCACACGTATGCAAGTATGTACCACCCCACCCCCAGAAAAACAACAGTAGAACTTTTTTTTTCTTTTTTTCCAGATGTTTAAAACCATGGAAAAAATCCACTAATGAATATATAAGAAATGTTTTGCAACCAAATGTTGCTCCAAAAGGACAATTTCTTGAATATAAGGATTTTTTTTTTCTGAAGATGGTCACTGTTTTTTAAAAATAATATTCTATTTTGGACAAGTTATAATGTGTTTACCTTCTTGACTGGGAGTACGTGTTTGTTCCACATTTCCAGAGCTTCCATTAAGTTTGTCATTTCAGTTGAATACAGGAAAATGTCTGGGTTCAGGGAGAGGAATTTGCCACGGTACTTGTTACAAAAAGTATTACACCTTGTTTGGTTTTTTAATTGGCAACTTAAAAAAAAAATAAAAAATCAGGTAATCAAAAGTACAGGAAACGTGCAGCCAAAGCACATTAGAAGGAAATTGAATTTAATGTGATCTTTGGGGGGGTTGGTTTTTTGGTTTGAGGTATCCTCCCCCCCAAATTGGGCTTTGCAGATTTTTGCAAGTGTTCTGTATGTGTAAATGGAGATATTAGAGGAGAACTTGCCTGTCCTACCTCTTGGCAATAGAATGGCTGTTAATCTTCTGAAAATCTAGATTAGCTCTTCAGATGTGAAAATAGATGTCTGTAAGTCTTAAAAGCAGACTGGTTTGTACTGGAGAAACCAGACTAACATTTTGTTTACCGGTAAGCTTCTTATGCCCCATTGATAAGGATGTCAGTCTCCCGCTGAACAGTGCTTGTGTGTCCCATATTTAGGTTTGCAAAGAACGTAGAGCCAAAATTCCCAGTCGGGTCTGCGTCTGGTTTTAACCATGCATGGATATCCTGTCAGCAGAAGAGAAAATAACACATCTATTTTTAAGTTAGCTGGAATTCTGAAGGCACAAACCACCTGGTATTGCAGAGCAGCTTAGGCTGAATGTGTGCTGTGGTCACACCACGGAAACAGCATATTAACCTTTGCTGCCGCCTCCTGCCCCGTTTCTGATACTGCCTCTCGGGAGGGCAGAACGGGCTCAATTCCTTAGGAGTCTGGAGTACAAATAAAAAAATCAAATCTGTAATCTTCACATCAGTTAGTTTTGGGGAATTAAAGAGCAGTTGTATGGGCAATTTATTTGCTATTTTTAAGTAGATGTGCTCTTGCATAAAACCTGATATATTCAAAGTCTGAAAGTTAAAACCAGTAACATTGAAAACATTAACAGTGTCTGAACGCTGTTAATCTAGCAATTTATTTAACCAATTCATTCCTAGAACTGTATCCTGAAGTGGCAATAGTCACAGGAAATAATGTAACAGAGCCTGTGCTTTTCCCCCTGCTCCAGTAAAGCAATTTACAGTTCATTATAATCTGTAGCAAAATCAAATGTTTTCTATTTGCAATATTACCTCACTGTTAGTTAGCTCTGATGCCATGGCCCACTGGAGCGGTTTTGAACTTTCTTTCATGTTAATTACTTGTCCCTTGCCAGTGTCACATGGGCTCATTCAGTAACAATGTTTTCCCATAAGTATTCTTTCTAAGGTTGTGGTATTGTTTATCATGCTGGAATAGTAAGATTGATTTTTTAATTTTTATTTTATTTTATTTTTTTTCCATTCTGAGGCTCGAAGGAAAGCCATATGGGGGCTTTGTCCCCTGTGCTATATGCCTTTTTAGCCTCTACAGCCTGTGTTCTTTGTAAAAGATTTAGTGTCTTTAGTCTTTCATCAATTAAAGATAGGGCAGATACTGGCCCTCAAAACAAGTATCACCCAACAGCATTGGCCAGAGTTTTTAGTTCTTTTCTGTGGTGTGTTTTTGATTCGTATGTTCATGAGTCAAAAGTTCCAAGACTTTGTTTAAACTTGGGGAAATAACAAGTGAATAAAAAATAGTTAAGTTAATAAAAAATGTTAAGATTACATCATTTAAGAATAGATACAAAATTTTAGTAGCTTTTGTTGATGAAAGTATGGAACAGCCTATATTATCCCATTGGAAATTGGCTAAATACTGTCTACTGTACATGAGATCATTCTACTAGAAATCGGGCAATATATGCTGCCTTTTTTGAATTTAATTCCTGTTTTTCTGAAACAGGCATAGTAGTTATGTGAATCTAATCTATACATACACAAAATAAGGCGTCTTTTGAATGGCTTCAGAATAGGTGACTGATTATAATGGGCCAATCATTGCATTGGGAAGACTTCTATTATCTATCTCTAAACAAATAGACCGTTGCTTGTCACTTGTCAAGAGTGTGTTTTGTTTTATGTGGTGTGGACATGGATACTTCAATGCTTCCTTTATTTACTGTTAACTAGGAGCTGCATTGTTGAGAAATTGTGTATTTTTAGAGAATGATCCTTTGCCTTTGCCTGTGAATAAAAGGAGCTTCTAGAGTGTGAGTTGTAGTAGTGCTGGCCTAGGGACTCTCATGTTGTTTAGGGCACATGACAGAGCGCTCTCTGTCTGCTCAGCATCTCTACAAACTGTGCAGTTTGCTGTAAGTTTTAAAATCTGTTTCAAAGAATGCATAATGCATTTCTTTAAAAAAACCCAAACTCACAAACAACAACAACAACAAAAAAGCAAAACACCCTCCAATCCCTACGGTATTAATTCCATTTAATAATTATTACATGATGTGAAATTTCAGAAATTAATAGTTTTTATTTTGTAATTTAAATGACTTTGGATATTTGAATAAACATGCTTTTATAAAAAGCTGCCTTTGAAAATGTGCTTTTAGTTAGATGAAACATTAAGATGATCTTGAAAACATGTCTATAGGACTTCAAAATTGTGGTAATTACCTATTTTCTGGTAACACTAAAAAAAAAAAAATCCAACATTTCCTCCAGATTATTTTGGATGGCTATAAGATCTGACCTTCTGTGACAAATGGTCTTCAAAATGGTTATTCTGATCAATGTCAAATCTTGAAAAGAATTAATTGTCCTGTTGTGTTGTGTTTTGTTTGGTTTTGTAACCTCTGAAGAATTACAAAGAAGGGATTGGACTCTTTTATTTCTCCTTATTTTGAAATAATTTTTTTCTGCCCCCAGACTTGAGGAAAGACCAGATCAATTCAGAAGTTAACTACAGACCTCATGTTAATTTCCCAACAGAATTACATCTGCAGGTGTCCAGTCCTCCTGTACAGAGGTAACTAATACTGGCATTAATTTACTATGTAATAGTTTAAGAAATACTGAATTCTGTTATGCGATAGTAATCAATATTAAGCATGCAAAAATTAAGGTATTGAATATTTTTGACAGACATTGCCTATTTTACATAATTGATAGGGCTAAATGCACTCTGTCTTTAATTTTGATGCTGTCAGTGGAACCAAATAGCTTACATTGTTTTAAACCATCTTACCAGAGCAAAGCATTTTAATATTTTTCTGTTTTGAATTTATATACTACAACAGGCAGCCATTAACCAATTTGTGGTTAGCGCAATAACCCCATAAAGTTTTGAAAAGTTTGGCTGGAAGGGGAGGAAAATGTAACTTCTGTTTAGAAGCTGCTGCTATGTACCTGTTGTTTCTGACTCAGTACCTCCTAAAAATTAAAAATCTAAATTCAAATTTAGCACCCAAAAGTAACATCTAATATTTGAAAAGTAGATATATCAGGCTGAGTCACAGGGATGCTTAGAAAAGAGTGATGTTTGATATAGTCCTGAATGTTGAAGGAATTTATTTTACCTTACAGATACTCAATCTCTTGCAGAGATTTTTTGAGGCACTTTACATTTCAATCAAAAGAAACCTTGGAGTGATTTTAATACAACTTTTAATCAAATGGCTGTATGTTAAGCAGATCCCAATTCTCTAATTAGTTTGAATATTTAAGCAGTGTTACCAAGGCTGTCTTTGAAAAAAATCCTTGGGTTATTTTAGCTTTTTCTTATGTTTTTATGGATACTTACATGCTGCGTGGTTTTGTATTTTAGAGCTGAAATGCCTGAGATCAATAGGAAACTTCTCCCATCGTCGGCTTTACAGCCAGTTGTTAAAGACATTGTTAAGTCAGAAACTAGGAACAAGGCAATCGAACAGAATTCTTTAGAGTGGCTTAATCCAGACAAGTCTGAGAAGATGAATGTGTCAGTATATTGTGGTGATGGCATAACCCACCCCTATACAGAAAACGTCTGTGGAAGGAAGCTGATCAACAACGACCTTCACTCCTCTTCCCAGCTGCAGTCTCATCATGCAAGAACATTTGGTCCCAAGGTGGGGTTGTCGCCTTCTGTGCCACAGAACCTGTCAGAGAGGCCCACGGTGCTTCCCCCTCCTGGTGAGCACGCCGGGCAGCCACTCCGAAGGGCAGATGCTCTTTGGGTGCCTGAAGCAGTGTACCAGAATCTTCCTCCCCCTTTACCGCCGAAGAAATATGCTCTGAATACTTTGCCAGGATCCGAAAATAACTCGGCAGCTGATGTAAAATCGACAGGAGTATTGCAAAATAATCCATTAAGGCAAACAGGTATACCTTTAAAATCTGCATCAGAAGCAAGCCTATTTACTAATGAACAAAGGCTTAAAGAGCCATTTCAAGGGAATGAACTGGTTGTTCATAAACCGGATTCTCCACCTCGCTTATCAGTTAATGACTTTTGGACTGTGTCTGAAAACATTTTAAAGAAAGGATCTCGTCATACAGGACCAAGTGCTGGCTATGTGGATGGAAATGATAGTGTATCCCTAACGACTTATTTTTCAGTAGATAGTTGTATGACTGACACATACAGGATGAAATATCATCAGAGACCCAAGCTGTATTTTACAGATAGCGGAAGCTTTCACAAAGAAAAGCATCCTCCACCAGCTGGAGTAGAACTGAATGCTACATACCATGCTACTATTGAGCCCAGGCATCCCACATCTGAGCAAAGGTACAAGGCAAATGTAGAAGGCATACACTGCAGCAGATAGATTCTTAAAAAAAATAATCTGGATCTGCCTTTTGCATTTCATGTAGTCTGTAAATGGGCACAAACCTTGAATCTGTGTGTGTGTATCATAACTAGGTACCCAGTTGACTGTACTGTGCTTAGGAGGTATGACTGTTTAAATGAATATGCAAATAGAGGTGAATGGAGGAGAAGAGGTGCTAAACTTCTGGTTCTTGGTTTTGTTACTCGAGTTGCCTTAATGCTTACCTCTGTTACTCTGCTTGTCTTCTACAGTTTATATTAAAAATGGTCCCTTCAGGTGTATGCATCTTACAGCAGTGGGATCAACTAGATGTTACTGATTTTGTAAGAAGATTTAATTAGTTGCAGTTTAAAAAGTGTTCCTTTAGACTGTGGTCACTACATGCTTACGCTAACAAATGGGATAAACATATTGCCATATATAATGTAGTAAATACAGTTATAATAGAGCAGTATTTGTCCTGATAGGTAGGAGGAGGTGACATGTTTTGGTGGGTTTTTTTATAACTGACTTCCCTGAGAGTCTGTGCTTTCACAAACCTTCAAGTGTCTTTAATACAAGTTTACCCAGAGAATTTCTAACTTTTTATTTGAAAAGCCTTAATAATAATAATTCTTCAAAACCAGTTCTGGTTTGCAAGTGTTCAATAAGATTTTCAAAGGGAATCCAAGTAAAGTGCAGTAATAGACTATCCTCTTAATATACCTGCTCTACGTTAGTGTGCATTTTTAAACACATCAATTTGTTCACTCGGTAAGCTATATACTTTAACTTATTAAAATTAAATTTAACCACATAAGCTACAAACTGATATAGCAGAATAGGATGCTAATTTTAAAATGCAGTTATCATGCAACTATGAAAGATTAATTTTGTAAGGTTTTGGATATATTTACTACTTCAGTTCTGGTTTATTCTACAATCACATGCAAAGTCAATGCTGCTGTTTATTGAACTTCCTATCTTTTTTTCAGCTTGACATTTTGAGCAATGTTTAATGGGGATCAGACATTTGATTTTACTGACAGTGGTTTTTCCTATCCAGAGCAGTCCTCCACAGGGATACGTTCTGTATTACCAGATCAGGCAGACTGCGGTGGTTGAGGGGGCATAGAAAGAAGAGGGTCCTCTCTTTCTCTGCTCTGCAGTTTTGGCAGCTCTGGCATTTACCACGTCTTTTGTTAACCTGATTTATTTCAGTAACAAAGGGGAGGATTTATTTGGCTTTATTTGGGTAGTTAAATCAGTGCACAGAAGTATCTAGTGAGTGCTGAGGCCCAGCATGTGGCCCAGTGAGGGCTGGGAGGGAAAGAAAGATTTCACCCTCGTGGCAGTCCTGAGTGTTTGAAATGATCTACTGTGTCTTGTGGTGGCAGGGGCAGGGGCTTAGAGTTCTGTTTCTGTCTTATCGTAACATTGAACAATGTGTAATTGAGAATTAATGTCAGCAAAGCTGATTACATCTAAACATCAATGCCTTTTAGTTATGAAGATAATGCAAGAAGGTTAAATATGCATAATAAACACTCTTGCTTGTACTTGCACTGTTAGTCAGAAAGGCTTTTTTTATGTTTATAAATCTTATATGAGTTTTAGTGCTTCAACCAAATGTTGGCAATTGTTTAGCGTGATTACCCAGGGTATAAATTTAAACAGTTGTTTTGGTTATTCTGTGTCAAGGTAAGGTTGTTTTTTCTTTTAAACTACATGTAACTTAGAGTAGAACTGGAACATGATATATGCAACAAACCAGGTATCTCAGCTTAATCTTCTTATTTCTACCTTCTTGATCAAAATTTGTTGTAGCACTTGGAAAAAAATGAATTCTAGAATTTGTAGTGCAAATAATGCATGTTTAGGTATGGCTGCTGGTAAACAGCAACTTAAAAAAAAATTATCCTTTTGTAAGAAAATCAGTTGAATACAGAAAAAGAACCCTGACAATACAAGAACTTGGAAGAGTCCTAACTGTAGTATTTTTGACACTTCAAAACCTGTAAATTAAACTTTTCTAGTTCATCCAGCAATGTTACATAATATATATAGCCAGTTAAGTAAAACTGTCTTCTACTACTTGTGTAAAAACAAATATTATTGCAATTTGTAAATAATGTATAATTTGTAAAATGTTTTGCAAAATTCTTGTATTTGAAATGACAGTATTTTTATGTATGAATAGCACAGCAATAACTGTGAATGATGTTAGAACACTTATTTTTAAACATGCATAGCAATGTTCATACTTCTGTACAATGAGCAATATGAATGCCTATTACTGATACCAATGAATTTGGCTTCCAGTAAGCACAACTGGTAAACTTATTTTTAAAGTAGCTGCAGTAATTTAGATGTACTTCAGTCTCCTTGCTTTGCTTGAAACAATCTTACCAGGCAACCTTCTATGTGATCCATGTTTACCAGATATTTAATTATAGTAAATAGCTAATCAAGGCACCTTCATTTTTATATTTGACTCTGCACTCCATGTATGTATGTACGTAATATTTGCTAACTAATATGTGATAACTTGTTTTAACTTACCTAGGGTGCCTATTTATTTTTTTTATAAATGTCTCCTCCTGGCTATAGATTTGTATAAGAGCCTAGACAATTTTTGTAACAGTAAAGACATTAACAAGTCTTGTAATTAATATATTTTTCAGTCTTTAGAATTATTTTCTTGCAAAGTTCTGCTTGTTCAAACTATCAGATAAAAATTTAAAATATTTTTGTCTTCTGTTCTTTTTGTACTCCACATTAAAAAAAAAAAAAAAGTTGGCATTCCAGATCTACATTTTTAAACAGTGACAGATACCACTCCTGGTTGAAAGTTTTGCAGAGATGGTGGTTCAGTTACCTTTCCTGAACAGTAAAATTCATCTTTTGAAGTATTTCTTTATAAAGCTGTTAAATCTAATTAGCTTTCTAAATACGTATGAAATATATAAAGCAATTTTAATACTGTAATCCCATGGACTTGGTGACAACTGATTGATTAGTTACACGAGCTGTCTTGCTACCTTTGCTCTATGAAGGATAAGTGAAATTTGCCTTGATAACATGTATTCACATGCTCCAGGAGCGTATGAAATAGCTTAAGCCCAGTGCATCACAAGCCTGCGCTTTGTTAGCTTTAAGTTTTCTGAGATAAGTAAAACTTTGTATGTCAGATCTGACTGAAGGAGAAAACTAAATTACTAGAAGATACTTTGAAATTTCTTTTAACTTTCTAAAGGCTATTAAGACTTACTCTCCCCTGTCTTCCTTACCAAAAGAGAAATGGAGCAATGTTACAGTACTTCCGTAACAGGTTGTTTGCTTGAGATTTCCCTGGTGAAATCATGTTACAGGGAAAAAAAAATAGTTAACTTGTCTCTTCAATGGCTTCATTTAAAAAACTGGAAAACTGATTTTTCTATTTTTGAGAATTCAATCACAGTTTAGCTCTTTTCTGCACTGTGAGTCAGGAACTCCGAAACTGCCAACTTATTTTGTAGGTACCAGCAGCCAAGATCATAAATGCTAGCAGATAAAGGCATCTGAGTTCTTAAAATCTGATACATAAAGCCACCATTGATAGAAGAACTGTCTTTGACAATGAAAGAAAAATAAAGGCAAAGAGAGCATATGCTCACTTCTGCATCCCAAATCCTGTTCACCCTGATAATAGCCTGTTTTCATTTAATGTGTTAAAGACACTGAAACACTCTACACTTCAGTCTCTGAAATCTAGTCATTCTCTTATATTTATTCCTGAAAAAAACCCTGCAACCATAAATTGTGTTTCGGAATTAGAAACTAGTATTCACAAGGGAAAAATCAGAAAACTGAACCCCCTTCATCCATAGTCAAAGACTGTCTTCCCCAAAACCTGATCAGTGAAAAGCCTACTCCGTATACTTAGCTTCCTTTTCTTTCTCCTGAGAATGCAAGAGACTCTTCCCTTTAACGCTGTTTTGAAAGCCTCCCTGTTGTGAGACAGAGGACATTTTGATAGGGCACGTGGAAGTTGAAACCTGTTACTTACCTATTACTGTCTACTGCCTTCCGTGGATGACTGTAAGATGGTACTTCACACGTAACCTGCCAGCTACTCCAGAAGGCTGTTCTTGTAAGCTCACTGCTTCACTGTTTATAGCAAGGAAATCAGAACCTGTGTTAGCTAAACCAGTAAGCGAAGACAGCTGGCGGTTACTGCTGTTACACACTGGCACGTTTCAGAAGGCATAGGAACTGCTGGAACTAGAATCTCACGCATGCTGTGGTACAAAGGGAGAAAGGTATAATAGAAAATCAAACAGCATCAAACCTCATGATTAACTTTTTGAAAGTAAAACAACTGAGTAAGCTTCATCCATTGGTCTGACTTACAACTTTAGTCTACATAAGAGCTGGATTTTATTCTCAGCCACTCTACAGTCCGTCCTTTCAGTTGAATTTATTCAAACAGTACATATTTTCACTTCCGCTTAACAGACCTTTAGGCACTAATTACAAAAGCACAGTCAAGCTGTCTTATGTGACCTCTAAGGCACAGTTTAGAACACACAAACAGGACACAGGCAAGAACCTGAAGAGTAATACTTGTGATACAGCCAGAGACAGATTATGACACAGTGTAGATACATGCCTCTTGCATTCAGAGGCAAGTGGAGTCGTGTTCCCAGCTGTTTGCACTGCACAACCGGCCCTCCTCTTCCACTGCCTGTTATCGTAAGGTGCATCCTGTGATTAGGTGGTGGCTCTGCACAGAACAGAAAGAGGCTGGTTACTTTTGCAGCGCTATACAGTCCTTTGGAAGACTCGGCAAACAGGAAAGAAGCATCGTGCCTACTTTCTAATCCAGGAACTCATACTTTATTTCTTCGTAAAAATTAAAACATGCAAGCTGCTGGTCGTTTGGAATTAGCTTTACATTTCTTCGGAAGTATCTGTGCTTTCCAGGCCCAGCGTCCTGTCATGCCCAAACCACGACACGCAGCAAGGCACAGGCCGCCCAGCCGCTGAGTGCAGGAGCTCTCTCCCCTCCCTCCGGGCACCCCCAAGGCCGCCCGCCGCCCCTTCTCCCTCCCGGAGCCGGTGCCACCGCGGCGGCTGACCTGGGCCCGGCGCCCTCAGGGCAGCAGGTAGATAACCACGAAGAGCGCCAGATCGAAGAGGACGAAGAGCCACAGGTCCAGCCAGTAGGACTGCCCCGACAGCGACAGCGCCCGGCCGCCATCCGCCACGGCGCCCCGCTGCTGGTCCCGCCGTTCCCGCCGCTCCGTCGCCGCCGCCTCCATCTCCTCAGGGGTCGCGGCACGNATGAGAGCGCAGCGCACGTACTCCCCCCACGCCGGCAGGCACCGCCCTTGCCGCCTCACGTAGCGCCCCGCCCTGCCGGGGGCGGCGGTTGGTGACCGTTGGGGCGCGAGCGGCGCTGTGGCGGTCTCCGTCGCCACCCGGTGATGGGCGCCGGCGTTTTGCCGCCGCCTGCTCCCTCGCTGCTCTGCCGGCGGGCTGCCGCCGCAGTGGCCCCTGCCGCGCTCACTGCTGAGGCGCTGATGGCGGTGCCAGGCCGGGCTCGTGTGGTAAAGATGTTGGCCGCGGAGGGAGCTCCCCCTTCTCCTGCTGGCGCTGGGAGAAGCGGCGTTTGTGGAGGCTCTCTCTGAGGTGGTGACTGACGTTTCTGCGGTAGTACCTGGGCACTACTGGTTGCTGCTCCCTGCCAGTCCTCAGGGCGCTTGGCCAGGTGAGACGGGTGTGGGGAAAAGCAGGTGATCAGTCCTGTCAAACCGGTTTGGCCTGGTTCTGTTGACCTGGACTGGGACTTGTGTGGAAATAAACATTCACAGGTCCTTCCTGATAAAGTTTCTTGGAGAGCAGGTGATGCCCTGAAAGAAACTAAAAGGCCTTTTGGGAAATCCTGTTGTAAGTAGTTTAGGAAAATTGAAATTGTGTTAAGATACACTCCTATCCTTGAAGGTTAGTTAGAGTTTGTACACCCTGAACAAAGATAGAAATGTTCTTGGAGATAGTGTATACTGTGTGCTTTATTTACACAACACACAGCTCTATAAGATTAAATTAAGCTGCGCAAGCTGATGTCATACTCATAGTTGAGATGTCCAGCCTGTTCACTAGGCGTTGAAAGGAGTGCAATTATTTTCCTTGGCTCTAGAACAGTGACCAGAAACTTAGCAGTATACTCAAAAAAGACTTCCTCATTGTAGCTATTAACCCTTTTTAGCCTCGGATTAAGAGGAAAGGTAGTACTTGCTGCAGAATGCAGAGGAGGTGTATCTGATCAGAGCTTAACTTCTCATAAGTGTGCACTTAGGGGTAGCTATTTTCCCTAATAAGTTCTATCATTTGAAATAAGGGTGAACTTGAATTTGTCTTTATATAGCAAGTGTCAGTTAAACATATGTGTGTTAGGTGAAGAATAACAGAGATTTTGAGGGAAAGCAATGACAACACTTCCTCTTTAAGTCTTGTAACTGTATGTATTACCTCATTTGAGCAAAAGGAACTGTGGGTTGCAGGTTTCCCCAAAGCAAATTATTTCCTGTTAGCTTGCAAAGTCATGTAATTCTGAAATTCCTGCCTAGGAAACAAAAGTCTCCTAATCAAATTTACTAGGCTATCTCATTCACATTCTAATATAATGGTCTTATTTTTTAGTTTACCAAAGCAGTACCAACTCTCTTCCATCCCTTTAATTGATGATCTTATCTCAAGTATTGGAGGCTGAGTCTTTAAAGATTTTTCCTTATTTTTTAAGTACAGCTGCTGACCACATCTGTCTGCAGTAGTTGGAGTTGTTAAATACTTTTGAGCTCTCATTTTTTTTTTTTTTAATAAATAATTATCAGGTTACTTTTCCATTTGTGGCCTTGCATGTAATCCAGAATTAACTAAAGTAATTTCTCAAATACTTGATGAAAAAACATACCCTACTGATTATTGTAGCCAATCAGTCAAACAAATCTGGTAACCTAGATCAAAATAATCATGAATCAGGGTGTTACTGGGCTGGGTGCGGCAGAGGTAAGTGCCTTGATACCAGGCATGGGCTAGAGTTCGACTTTCTGAACCAGAAGGGTGCAACACTTAACGGGTCGGCATACTCGGGGAAGAAAGAGAGAACGCATTCAGAAACAATACAGCTTTCATTCCAGCCAGTAAAATCTCTTAAAAGAAGTCAAATGGCATTCTCCAGTTTCCTGAAACCTTTCACATGTAGTTGTTAATATACTTCTTTGCAATTTAGAAGCAATAATGGCATGCAACTGATAACAAAGGTCAAACTCTATAATGGCACTTTGATGGTTAGGGCTTCTGTCTTATATTTTAGTCTGCTTTTTTCAGTGTGCATAGCTTAACTGAAAGAATCTGTCATATAGCTTATTGCAAACCATTATTCTTTATCCCTCTCTCTTTTAAAGACTTTAGTAGGTAAGCAAAATAGCCTAGAGATAGACAGAATTTTGTAATAGAGTTGTTTCCAGATTTTAGGGCGTTATTTTTGTTTGGTGGCTTTTTTTACAGTTTTTCATAGCTTTGCTTTTCGGTTTTACATCTCTTTGTAATTTAAAATTGAAGGACTGTTTAAAATAGTATTCTCTTCATTGCGTTATATGTGGTATGTCTACCCACTGAAAGATGATTATGTAAAAAATATCTACACTGGAAGTTACATGCAATCAATATCTGGGGGAGGAAATACAAATTCATAAAGGGTGATCTGTCCTACTCCTAACTCGAATACTGTTTGTGTCATGAGAGCATTTTGCCAGTAGAGGGAGCCATGAGACCCTGAGGACCACGAAAACAGAGGCTAAGAGAGGATTCAGTTATAAAAATAACTGAAAGAAAAGATGTTTTTCTTTTTTGTTTATGGCCAGCAACAAGAAAGACAAGGAGATCCAATAAAACAGGGGGTAAATTTTGCAAGGTATTTTAAAAACCCGTTAAAATCGTAATGTAAGTGTACCCATTCAGATATGATATTTGAAATTGGACCTGTAACAGCATGTGAATAAGCACACATCAGAAGACTATCCAGCTGTTTACCACCATAAGGGAATTCTGTGATGAAGTGCTGTGAGACTTTACATATATGGCTGCCTCGAGAGGCAGTTTTACTACAACCCTTAAGAAATAGAGCAACTCAAGAGAGGTGAGGCTGGACTGAAAGTAGCACTTACTGACTGGACAACATGAGCAGAACAGGGTGCATATTTGTCACCCATCACAAACATGTGTTTGAAGTCAACGTAGTCTGAAATCATTCTCTATCTTGTTAAGATACCTTCCATATTTTTATTCAGGTCCCAAAAGAAACTCACTCAGAGCCTTCTTTCTGACGCAGAATGATTTGAACCCCTAATAAACTGGAACAACTCAAAATCTGCATGTTTAAAAGCATTGTCATACTTTTAGAAACAAATACAATGAGATTAATTTATGTGAGATATCTGCATATCATATGTGCTTTATATTGTTTCTATTGATA
The DNA here is from genome assembly GCA_013398815.1 of Ibidorhyncha struthersii. Lineage (NCBI taxonomy): Eukaryota > Metazoa > Chordata > Aves > Charadriiformes > Charadriidae > Ibidorhyncha > Ibidorhyncha struthersii. Next base: position 1,948,186 of record VZSZ01010267.1, read on the forward strand.
TGAGCAAGGTGTCAATGGGGTATCATTTAAGTCCTCCAAGTGAGCTGTTTATCACACCATATTTTATGTTTATTCCATATTTTTATTTACATAGAATAGCCTTAGAGACTTGGGTGTTGTCAGGTTTCTTTAGGTTTTGCCATCCTTATTACACAATATTCAATTGTAGAGAAACTATGTATCAATTTAAATGTTATGGTGAGGAAACTAAGTTGCCCGTTAAGAACCAGTGCAAAAAAATATTTAAGTTCTGCTTATAGAGAATAGTTTCTGCAGCCTTTACTGTACTGCACTCAGATAGGAGTTGGTACAAATAACATTTTAGCATTTGTACAAATTGTAATTGTTTTCTTTTTTTATTCAAGACAAAACAGTAAACATAAGGAACTAGCCTGTATTTTCAACAAGGCTAAGTAATTGCAGTTTAGGAGGTGCTGTGAGGGGATAAAAGGAGGAAAAAAAAAAAAGGAGAGGATATGTAGAAAAATGGTCTTTTTTTCATTGTTTTTTGATTCTGGTGCTGTTCTGGGTGAAGTACTCAGCCCCTTTTGAAGATTCTCTTGGCTTCAACTCCTTCATATACATAGATCTGTTAAGAAATGAAGAAGAAAAATCAGTGGCTGCTATTACAAAATTTCGTTTCACAGATGCTATTGAGAGATGGCCAATAGTGATTTAATTAGTTGTGACTGGTGGCTGTGTGGGGCCTACCTGCCCTTGCAGGCTCTGAGGAAAGGAACATAAGGAAAGCAGCCTCTTGTCAATATGCATATATTCTCTATGCAAATATTTGAACCACCACAGCGCAGCTTTGGGGGGGGGTGTCAGAAAAATCCCAAAGTGTTGAAGTGCCATATTCCCAATACCACTATTTAATAAGTTTCATCTATGTGACTGCTTGTATTAGAAGTGTGAAGAAGCACTGAAGGGTTGGACTTTTATGTTTTTGATCTCTCAAATCTCACATCTGTGCATAAGGCTGGGGTTTTTTATTTATTTATTCTTTTAAGAAGCTTGTGACCCACTAGCAGAGAGGATCTTAAAGCATTACAGTTCAGTTCAGTTTCTAGCTTTACTGCAGAACTGTGAAGCATTTCCCTTTTGTCTCAGACTTACCCTTCTGTGCCATCATTCCCTGCCCCAACCCCAAACTTTGTTTTAAAAGACCATTTATCAGTCACTGACTGCGCATTACCCCACAGTAAGCTCCTGTGGTAAGGCTTTTACAAGGCAGACACTTGGAAAAGGGCCTTCAGTCAGAACACATCTATATAGTGTATCTATAGCTCTCTCTCTATATATCTTCTGTATACAGCTTGTATTCACAGGCTTCAGAATGCATTGATAAGATACACTTCACATGGGTAGGAAAATGTAAAAATCACAGATTGCGAGTTTTAAATTTTGATTGATTACTTGAGAATTTAACTCAAGAGAAATTAGGTTATTTGGCTTGAAGAAAATATGTCCTACTTTCAGAAAGGCTTTTGAAGTTTTTTGTTAGTTCATTACATTGTGAAGTTGTATGTAAGTGACTGCTTAACTCACCTGAACAAGTTCATCACCGACGATTTCTCTGTATGCTGTGAGTGCTTTTCCATTATCTTTTCTGGTAAATGTTCCTACGAGTTTTTCTCCTTCCATGTTCCAAGAACCCTATAATGGGAAAAAAACCCCAAATATTTTGCAATAGATGTGACAATGATTTGATTTAAATACTGCAGGAATGCTTAAAAGTGAGAAGAGATTAAATCAGTGTAATAACGCTTTTTTGACATTGATGGGAAGGCTGTAAAAATTAGATTTTAATAAAACCACTAGTTTGTTTAATTGCATAATAATCAAGATAGATTTTATTTTTTTTTCAGTGCTCAATACACCTTATTTTAATTAATTGTATCAAAAGAGAAAAAGTAATTTCTTATAAATACCCACTCTGCACCCTAGGTGGTGTACTTGAGTATTATAAGAAGGAAAATTGCAATCGCCTGGGTTTCGTTGTGTGAAAATCGTTACATGCGCTGCCTTTTGGGCACTCTGTGGAACCCTGAGTTTCACAGTATAGTGTTGAACCACTAATAGCTAAGACTACCATGTGTTTTTGTATATAAGCTGCAAGCATTCCTGAAGTCACACTTTAAAAGTAAAATTTAAATTAAAAACTAGGAAGACAAATCATTCATCTTGAAACTGTACTTCATGAAGTTATTATCCTATAATAAATATATAATTTATAGAAAGTCTCTTACAGTAAGTTCAGTCCCATCAGCCAGAGTGTACTGAAAATTGACTCCCAGAGTGAATTCAATATCTAAGGTACGGAAGTTGCTGGATTCTTTGACAGTAAATTTGTTTCCATCTTGTTGAATAGTGATTTTCAGATTGTCATGGGCTCCTAACTTCCTTTTCATCACGTTAACACCTAGAAAAATCAATTAACATCAATCAGAAAAAAAAAACCCACCCTAGAGCATCATATCTGTCTCCTTTTAGTGATTTTTATGTGGTCAGGTGAGTTTATTCCAGCATCTGACCCAATTTTTTATTCTTCTTCACTTTTTATTGAGGCCATATTCACCAGTACAGATATAATACAAACCACTATCCAACTGGAATCATTATGTTTATATCCATATAATGCAAAGTTTGTACAAACGTAATACAAGTATAAGGTTGTTAAAATGATTTGAATCATGTGTTTCTATAAAACCGATTTCCTCCCTGTGTAATTTTTAAACTAGTTCATGTTATCAAAATAATATTCCTGCCATAGAATTCTGCTTAAAGTTTATCATTCAAATTCTCTGAGCCTTTTCTTCAAATGTACACTTAGAGATTCTTTCCTCTGCTGAAATAAATGTGCTGGAATTAGTTAAGTTGCTTAAGATTAACATAATGTAATTAAAAACAGAACACTTCTCAGNGTGCGCTATGCAAGGGCAGAGCAGCAAACAGCAAAAGGACAGGCTAGCCAGAAGATAGTTACAGACAGCTTGAGTTTGTATTCAGCCGTAGTGGTATTACTCTTGTAGAAAGCATTGGAAAAGTAAGACTTACCCATCGCCTCCATGAACTTTTCATAGTTTTCGTTTCTGTCTATTTTCCAAGTACCATTAAATGCCATGTTTCTGTCTGCAGGAGGACTGTTCTGAAGCAACAGATCTTTGCAAAGAGAATTTATGTACTGGTTTATCTTGAAAGCAATTTACAGGATGATGTGGCTGACTAAAGCTCAACTGTTGCATTGATCTTTTCAAGGAGAAGTTTACTGTAGTTTAATCAAATTTCCAATTGTGACCACACTGCTTGCTGAATCTCTCCTTATTGCCCCCAAATCATGACAGTATCTTTATTGCTCATCTTAATAAAGAATTGCTAATCCACTCATTTTATTTACCATATTTGAGTTGTAGTAAAAATCAGCTATCTAGTGAAAGCAGTAACTAGAAAACCTCTTGATGTTTTCTATCTCTGTTGTATCTTCATGCTTGTGGAAGAGTCTTTATGCAGCTGGAGGAAATATATTTACCCAACAAGCCAAATGCAAATCTGCACTTTGTGTATTATAATTCGGTAGAGATTTTTTTCTGCTCAACATAATAAGCATGGGGCAGAGGTTTTACTGAATGTCTGCAGGTTATTTCAGAAAACTATCCACTTGCTTCTTGTCTAGTGCTGAGCTATGAAAATTGGGATGATATTCTGTGTTCATGTGCTCATTCTTTAATATATAGTTTAAATTCTGAGCAGTTTCTACAATTTTTCTTTGTTATAACACATTCAGTAAATGCCATGTGCATCTAACCCATTCCTACAATAGAAAAAGATGTGCAGCTAAGGGAATTTACTTCTTGTGGTTGATTTCCATAGGTCCCAGATTTTGTCTGTGTAAGGATAATGCAGAACGTGAGTCTCCCCTGACTTAGCTGCTTCTTCCCCCACTCCTCGAATTGAAACTGAGCAAAACTATTGATCCAGCTTTTGTCTTTACCAAGTTTAGGGTTATAATTATTCTGTTCTCATGGGGGGCATCAGCTTTGCTATCTGTTAGCTTCAAAATGTAAATGTAAATCCTGAATGCCCGATTAGGTTTTGTTGAGCACACAGGTGATGGGTTGTGCTCCACTTACCAAAATTTTAATTGTCTCATGTTATAATCTTGTACATCTTTGGACTGCAGCCTGGAACAAGGAATTTTACTGAAGTGTAACTATGAATTTAGAACTTTGCTAGTGATACCAGAATAGTGTGGCTTTTCCTTCCAGTCAGCTTCATTTTGAAATCAATAGTAATCTGGCTAACAGGCTGGAGAGGAAAAATAGCTCAACAAGTATTTCTCACCTGATGAAAAGAAAATAAAAAAGAATTTAGGTTCATATTGTTCCAAATGATGTAGGGAAAGGTGCCATACTTGCAGCCAAAACAGGGTGTTAGAAGCTGACCATGCATTAGAGTTAAAATTAACTTTTCAAGACCCTTTGGTCTGTTCAAAGATGGGATTTGGTGCAAGCTAGTCTGTTGTAGTTGTGAACACCTCATGTTCCAACTACAGCTAGTCCTGTCCAAGAAGACTCTCCCAGCAATAATTTGCAGAGGTTATCTCAGATCTGCCAACAGAGCTCCCTTTATAAGTGTTTCCTAATTAGTTTCATTTGAAGTGAGCCACCTGCTCTCACACAGCAGATGTTCAAACCTGGGGGTTTTGCCTAAACTGTGTGGGGAAAAGAGGGGAATATGAAGAATCTTATTGTCAAATGAATGGTTGCTGTGAGAGCTCGGTAACCCCAGCATGGGCTTATGCTGAATGTGTTGGAGGACTAACCTGGTGAGCCAGCGCAGCTGCAGCTGGGAGAGAGCAGGAACCCACAGCCATGTCCCTGTTCTGTGTGGGAAGGTTCACCTGCAAGTGAAAAGGATTGGGGTTGTGGACACATGTCCTCTTCAGGCTGCAGCCTGTCCTCTTGTCTTCCATTCTTCCAGCTGCTGTCATTTGCCTTCCTCAAAGCCATGGTCTTCCGTCTTAGAAATGATGGCTAAGAAGAAGCAGAACCTATCACTCTTCCTGTACTAGCTACCTGTTCTATCCACTTTCTACCTCTTATATTCCTGCCTTGCAGGGTAAAGAAGCCCGCCAGATGGAAGGCGTTCAGGCTGTTTACTATTAATGGTGGTGAGGGAAGTACTTCACTATCTATTTAACACCACCATTTAGATCTCATTATGTAGTTTTTACATGTAGTTTCCTCCTACATTTTCATGCAGGTTTTTGTCACCTTGACTTACATCAAAGTTCTAAAATAAACTTTGCTAAGAAGTTGTCATAATTTTGGTAGAAAAAAAAATCCTGCCTCTCTATAAATATTAGAATTCCAGAATTAACATCTTTTGTGAAGGCCAGAATTGAAATACTGCATCTCACTGAACTGAAGCATTGTCAGGTACAGGCAGAACATTTGAGTTAGGGAAGTATATACATGCTAGCCCCTGTAATTGGAACTAGGTAAAAATCAGTCAGCTGTAAAAAGGGAGGTGAGCAGTTGTGTTAGCATGGTGCTGAATCCAAACTCAGTGTCTCAAAAAGTGCCATAGCCCATGACCAGTGGTGTGCCAACCATGGATGCCCTTCTAACCCTTCAGCCAGCTCAGAAAATGAGCAAAATGAGTTTCTATTTGAGTCAGATTATCTCTTTTTATTGCATTGGAGTGTATCTTGACCTTTGTAGTCATCATTGTCAAGCTGTGTTACTTATTTGGTATATATACATAACCCAAAATACCCAGTGTCTGATTATAGTTCATCCAATTTATTGTTGCTTAACAAAATTATTACCTCTCTTTACAGTCTCTGCAGAAGGGTTCTTTCTGACAGTGGTGTAGTGCAACTTTGAACCACTTCTGTTGTATCCAGTAGAAAATTGAGGTCCGAAATAATGTGAATTATTCACATTATTTCAGACATATGTGAAATCTGATTAATAGGAAATGACCTTTTATTTTGAGCATTTCAAGAAAGCTTTCTTACTTTTTAGGTGGGTTCTGCATTTTCTCCAAAACCTGCTGATTCATTTCATTTAAGAAATGCTAAGGTATCTGAAGTAGTGTTTATATATTTAAACAAAACTAATGTTACTGATTACTTTCCTCATTTGAATCCAGTCTATCTTCCTGATGTCTGAAAAAATAACTCAGAGTATTGATATTCTGCAGGTTAAGTGTGAATTTCTACATCAAACTTACTTTAGCAGTTTTTCTGAACCTTAAAAAAGGGGGGAGGGTCCTCTGGAGTGAGTCCTCAACTAACAGGAAGATCACTCAGATGTGCTTTTGCAGTCAGCTGTCTCACAACTTGCGTTTCCCCCCTTGTGATTCTTTGGTCTCCCTCAGAAGTCAGGCTAACCAGCCAACTCCAAATCTTTTCACCATGGGACCAGCAAGTAGCTGGGTCCTGAATTTCACATCAAAGCTTGTTGCTCCATCTCTGTCCTATTTTTCCCTTCCTTAACATTTCTTTTCACTGGGCATGAATCCTTAGGATCCTGTTCAGATCAGCCCCACAGATCTGTCAGTTAAATAAGCATCTCCACAGGTGGTTAATATTTATGAGTTTCATGGTGTCTACGTTGATGTAGTGCTGACAGCATAAAGAACTGTTCTTCTCTGAGGTCTGATGGAATGTCACTGCTAGAACAAGCAGCCGCCTTTTTAATCTCTCAGAATTTACATGAGTTACTTAGGACTATTAACACACTAAAATCTGACTTCAGTTTTCTTACATGTACTAGAATCATATAATACACACTTTTTTCAGAGTTCTTTTGAGTTTCTATAATAGATTTTTTTGATGTTGGAATATTCCACAACCTTTTTCTTCCTTCTGTCTACCTCTTCCTTGTGTGCTTTTCAAAACTACATTTTTTGCTTAGGTGGTGCATTGAAAAACTTGGTTTTTTAGTATTGCTGGTTGCATGAAAGTCACGAAAGGCAAGGGTGTGTATTTATTGGCTTTGTGGCTTTCCTCAGTGTGCCAGCTTCAGAACACTGAAAACGGACAAAGTTATTAACTTTGAAGTTTGATCTTTAAATGAGATGGAAGGAAATAAATTATTAACTTATATGGTCATGCCAGTGTGTGATAATCATACCAAGCTGTATTATGATGGTAATTGACAATGAGGTTCCAAAGATCAGGGTGAAGAAATGCTTTTGCAGTGGGTTATATTCGTCTATCCTATGTATTGTTTTGTGGCTTGTCTTCAAGTTCTTCTGCCTAAAATTAGCTAGGACAGTAGAACTCAGCTTTACCATGGAGTGATAATGGCTTGGTGCCAGCATAAACATAATATAATTAAGTAAATATATATTATGAAATAGGTGAATCCCTGTTAAAACCACGCAGATTAACTGGTTTCTGTCAGGTAGTTGTGAACTGATTTGGCAGTGTTTATGCATGTTTTCTACTGCGTGATTCTTTTATATGTCTTGGGATGGATTGCAAAGACTGTTGGGCACTTAAATCCCTTATTGTGAAGTTTAACTAAGAATTTAAGCCACAATGCTGAAATTTACATCGATATAGTAAATACATAATTCTGTGCCAGTAAAGCCAACTTTAGCATAACTATGGGTGGCACAGCAACAAGCAGCTCGATGGAGCCTAACTAATGTCATCCCTTGGATAAATAATTTCAAAGTACGTAATGCAACTGGAGGTTGTATTGTAGCAGGATTAGATCATACTTGAGCTAGATTTTGTCCTACTCCAGCTGCCTGTTTGCTAAGTTTCTGGTTTTATTTTGGTTCAGGGAAAATCTCCTGGATGCTGCTAATATGCAATCTGTTCAACATGAAGATTCAGCACTTGACGATTACTTAGAAATTTCCAGTGAGTATAGATCCATTTGTCTGATTAGTTAGTAGTGGGCTGTGGATCTTAGAACTTACTCTTAAGTGCCTGTAGACACATCTTTTTAATTTCTGTGTAATGGCTCTGATCCATAAAGTGCTGCGTGTTTTTGAGAGTTGATTATTGGAGAGGACTGAAGTGCGTGAGCTAATAAGCTCCAGGTTAAAAAAATCTAGAAGCAAAACGCAGGATTTTCTTAAAGCAGTAACAACTCTGGTACTTACTTCATCCATTACTGTATGCTAAAATGAATCCTAGCGTTACCTAGAATAGTAAAATCTAGCCTAGTTTCAATGAAAAGAGGGTGACAGTGAACATTTGCCAATAAAAATAAGTGTGCTTTTCCAGTAAAGGTTATATGAATCTCTGAGTATTAGTGCCATTTATCACTTGTCACATAGAGACTGATATGTCAGTTGACCCGTATGGCTTTGTGTCAGGCTTATCTAAGGTATTTAAATGTATATATTAATAATCTTTTCCTGTATTTTCCAGGCAAATACTTAGTAGCAGGCAAATTTAGGGAAGTAGTTTCTTTTTGTTCAGAATATGAAATGTAATCAGAGGTGGGGTTGAGTTACAGTCCACTGAGCTAACAGTGTACAGTATGGAAAGTCTGCATCAGTCTTTTCAGTTTCTCCAAAATCTGAACTGGACTTTTAGTTCATTTCAACATAGCTATTTGCTGATCATACACTTTTGCTCTTGATTATGATATAGCTCCAAACTCCACCAAAGATTATTCTGATTATCTGGATTAGTGACTTGAATCTAATCTCATCTGTAAAATCGTGAGCTTCAGAGTTCTGAGCTCAGCATATTAGCAAGAGAGCACCCTATAAGGCTCAGATATTTAAATACTTGTATCTCCAAAAGGAAAAGATGGCTTCAAGACAAAACATTCTTTTCTTCATGTCTTACATAAAAGCAGAATGTACGCCCCGATCCTGGTTCTATTTCCAGCTCGGAAATGGACTTTCTATGTGACCTTGATCAAATTAACTGCTCTACTTGTCAGTAAAAGGAACTTCCTTTCTACTAAGAAGCTGTGTATATCATAAAATAACGTGCCAGTGACTTGATTAACTACTGCAAAAAAGGATTCTGAAGAAATGCCTATATGTGATGGTATTATGTGTACACTAGTGGTATGATTTGATCATGGATTTTACTCCTAGTTTTTGTTAAAGATCTTTGATGATGTTAAACAATAGAAACCTGTGTGAAGTACAGATCTACTTATCAGCCGCTATGAACCACTGGGTGAGCAGTAGCAGGCTATGGCTGAATTGATTATCCTCATATTTCAGCAGGAATGAGGATTTTATCTTTACTTGATAGTACAGATTCAGAACAGAAAATAATATAGCTGTTTGGAGAACAATTCAGTCTCTCGGGAAAAATAAAAATAAATTTCTGTGTTAAATAAAATAAAAGCTTTGGAGTAATGGGGGGGGGGGGAACATGCAGCCAGGTATTTCAAGAAATTCTGAATTGTAAATACTGAACTTGTGATATTTTTCAACTGAAATTGAAATTGCTAAGAAATGCTACTCTCCTCTGAAGGGCTGAAAAACTCAATGGCTGTCAGATTCCATAAATTTAGACCCTAAAGCTTACTACTGTAACAAACTCATACGTTTGAATTATTTCCAAAAAATCTTAAAGGGTGAGATTTCACGGGAATGTGAAATGCATGCCAGCAATAGCTGTCACCACTGTTACTAAAAATATGGCAGGAGGAAGGAGCTACTGTCTTTTCCATTTGTTAAAAGGCCATCGTAGTTATGCAAAATGTGAAAGACTGAGTGTAATATTCTTTTCACCTCTTCAATAAAAATGCCCTCGTTCAAGGTTATATTCTTTTCTGGGCTGGGTTAGAAATGTATTCCAGTTCTCCTGTTGAAAACTGCACCACTTCTCAGAAATGAATTCAAACATTCAGTAGGCCACCAAGGACTAAGCAGGAGCATGACTAGGTTGGTGAGTGGGCTGGAAAAACTTTAGTTCCAACAGCAAATGGTTACTTGATATATGTAGATATACATAGACCGTTGTTCAGTTGCACTCATAAATTGCAGTTGGTTTAAGCAAACAGTGCTTGTGTTTTGTGCTGAACTAAATCTGGCCCTTCATAACTTTTTGAATGAGACTGTTGTTTGTCAAGGATGTACATACTTTTTGGTTTTGCCTAGAGCTAAAAAAAGTCAAGCCAGAAGTGTTGCTGTGGACAACCTGATAGGCAAAGAACAGAAAGTGCCAAGAAGCCCATTGGTCTAGAATTACATCTAGGATCAGCAGTTCGCACGTGATAAGGCTTTTGTTGTCAAAAATAAGTTTTTTAACAGTTTTGTTTGAAGTCAATGGTTGACTATTTCCATGTCTTTTACATGCTACCCCAGGAATTGATATCTGGGGGCAGAGGATAAGGATGGATCTGTGTAACAGTTGTATTTGCCGGTTCTACTTATCCAATAATAAACTGGTCTCTGACAGCTCCTAGTAAGTGTAGCTGCAGTGCTCTCTAGTGGTCATTAGCAGTGAATTATTTTTTGCTGGTTTTAAACGAGAAGTGCTTTACCACTGGCTCATCTCATTCTTACTTATGTTGTAAGTATCTTGATACTTGTAGTGAAGTTTTTCTCTTCAGGATTTCTAGGACTGAGAGAAGTTATCACAAAATATAAATTTACAGAAGCAATTATTTGAATCAGGGAACAACGAGGTGTTGAAAATTCGACCTTAATAATATTAATTAACAAACAGTAAAATTTGACATCGTCCTTTTTATTGTAAAAAGCATGAAAACAGTACAAAGGGAGGAATGAGGAAATAAGTAATAAGGAGCAGTTTGACCATAGAAAATAACCTGACTCTGTATTGTCTATCAGCTGTACAGTAAGTAGGACTAATCATTCTCTTAAGTAATGTAACTAGTTTTACTAAGTAGTCATAGGACAGAAGCAAGCGGGAACACACAACATTCAGAAGACTTCAATACTGCTTAAAGGCAAAACATAATATACAGACTAACCCCCTTAACCTAGTAGAAAAATACTGTGCCCAGAAACTGTATCTTTGTTCAAATATTTTTAAAAGATAAAAGAATACAAATGGACAAACTCAGTGGCTAGTGACTGTGATTAAGATTTTTATTAAACTATAATAGAAATGTATATTAAAACTATTTACAGTGCATTTCACACTACATTCTTTCAAAGACACATGCAGGTGTCTGCCATGTGAATACATAGAGGGCTCAAATTCTAACTTCAGTTACATCTGTAAGGTACCTTGGGCATCAGCTGAATACAGCAAAGAACAGGTGAGGCAGGCGTTACCAAGGGTAAGAGTTTGGTCCCTCCTTATAGGTAAAAAAGGTGGATTTGACCCATTCTTTAACTTTCTATACAGCTCAATCCAACTCCCACTGAGGTAAATGGGAATCATATAATTGACTTCAAATGGGCATTTGAGCATGCCTTAGGCCCTGGCATGACAAGCTCATGCTGTGAAAGTTAGTGGAAACTAGCTATTACATAGCATTGTCACATAAATACAAATTTACAAACAGTGGTACTTAGATAAGAGTTTCTCTACGGAAACAAACTTCTTTATGTGGAAAATAAACTTTCCCATGCCATTTCCATTCATCTAGCAATGACAAAGATAAAATATCTTGCTGTCACAATTTGCTGTATTTAGCAAGTGTCACTAATTACCAGCCCAGATTCTGTGATGTTTCTTGTTCCTGTGAAAGTCCAGCCCTCATTATTTATCATACTCTGGCCAAACTGATTTTTTTTTTATTCAAGCTCCAATGTTCAAGCTTATCTTTCCAATTAGTGCAAGTCCCTAAAGAAGTATAGCAGGGAACTGTGAAATAACACTGAAATCTTTGTGGAATGTAAACTGCATGTGATTTGACATGAAGAAGAAACTAAAGCATCACAGAGACAAAACTCCTAACTAAAGCCAATGTATAAGTTTGCCTGAAATACTAAGTCTCTATAAAACATTTAAAAATATATGAATTTATTATGAGTGAGGCCTTTTTTTCCATCAAAACTCTGCTATCTTCTCGCACATAACTGAAAGGAGCACCAATGAGATTACTTGGGCAACATCCCCTAATTATAAGGGGCTAGATCTGACTCTTTGTAATCTTTCTGTGCAATCGGTTGGAAAATCAGTTACCTAGTAATTTTGAAAAATCTTATATATGAATTAGAAAGTGTTCTGATTTTTTCAGTTTGTGCCACTGCCAGATAAATTACACTGGACTGGATTTCAAAATTTATCTTTATGTGCATGCGATTGTCAGAGGGTGATGTGTAAGATCAGGCTTCACTCACCTCTTCTAAAGAGAGATCAGCTGTTCATCAACGGTATAGATTAGTCACTTTTATCACTAGCCCACTTGCGTTCTGTGAAGATATGAGAGTAATCTGCTCTTAACTTTAAACTGCTACTAATTAAAAATCAATACCATCTCCAAAATCAACGTTACATTATTTTCCCCTCCTTTCTTTTATTGTCTGAGATAATAGAAAACCTAGACATTCTACAGCTAATATTGGATGTGTGACTGTCATGTCGGAAATGAAGTACTACCTACAGCTTAAGAGCCACACTGTTATTTTTAATTAGAAGAGGCAGGGTTAATCAGTAATTTTGTGGATGTTAATACATATGACAAGTAATTTTTTCAGAATTGGAACAAGAACAGAAAAAAAAGTGTACTTTAAGCATTAAACTGTGCTGTGGAGAGATTTTAAAAGAAAATATGTCTGTCAGAACAAGTAGTGTACTAACTTAGATGTCTTCATTGAGACAAGTATTAAAAATTAGTGGGACAAATTCTGGACCCGAAGACTTAAATATAGAATTTCACAATGGCTTTAAGACTGAACTGACAAAGTGATAAACTCCATTTCAGCTTGTTTCTTGAATAATCCACACTGATTGCTTTTGCTAGACAATACAAGTTGGGGACAATATGTTTGAGACCTGGCTAAAATAATTAGGTACACAACTCATGGTGAAATTAATGGCTGTAATCCACTAGCTCGGTTTGAAAATGTTGTATTCTGAAGAAGTTCATTGTATTCCAATGAATTTCAGGCAGACAGCAGCCTGGCTTTTTTTTTTCATGTTGTCACCTATCTACATTATGAAAGGAATATGCAATTTCTGCAAGCAGTTCACACAAAGCTGTGACACAAAACCAGCACACTCTGACTTTGCATTCAGGCAAAAGCTATATAAGCAATTTGATCACTGTCTGAAATTTCATGAAGTACAGTAATCTATGCTTTAAAGGTTCTTAAACCAGTAGTTTAAAGGGTTTGGTTTTGTAGAAATATATACTGATACAGGTGTATTATGACATTTAAATGGTTTATTTACTAGGAACAGTATTTCTATGTATATTCCAATCTTTGCAGTGCAAGAGGTTCTGTGGGATAAATGTGTACAGATATGTAATGAAATATATGCACGTACTGTATAACCATGTTCATTTAAGTGAACCTTTGAAAAAATGCAACATCATGTCCATTTTTTTCAAGTCAAAGGTATGAACACAGCACTCTAGTAGTAGTTATAAATTTATGTCATAAAGCTTTCCTGAACACATAATATAGCAAAGAAATACTGGGATCCTAATGTAAATGATGTGTCACTACACTGTAATTTAATCACCATAGTTGATTTGCTGTTTTGTCACCGTGAATTACTAGTCTTAACCATGCTAACAAGAATACACCTTTATATACATATACTTTATTCATATTTATATTAAATATGTACCTCATCAGTTAGCGCAATAATTATATTTCCATATCTCAAGCATTCAAGGAAAAGAATATACAAGGACTATGCAAATCTGGAAGCAAAGTTTCCTATTTATCAAGAAGTAGCCAAAAACTTTTTTTGGGGGGGTGTGTTGGTAGGCAGGCTGCTGTCATTTTTCTGCATAGCTATGACATAGTGAATACATATGTTGTACTGTGTATGCGTATAAATACACAAATGGAGCACTGCATAACAGTAGCCCTGGAATTCTTAATTATTGTTGAATTCCATACTTTTTTGAAAATCTGGAAAAAATATCAGGATAAATACTTTTGTAGAAAAATGTTTTCAAATTCAGCTGCAATAATATATTATTGGTAGTCATTAGAGAAGTTTGAGATAGGATTTAATCTGTGACAAATAATTTAGGTTGGCAGAAATGCTGCAGACTATCAGAATACCTTATTCTATGTTTAAAAGAAAAATCAACTACGAAACTCAGTATCGTCAAACATTTTGAAACATTTGCTTCATCTTTTCTTAGCTATCGGTGTAGTTTATCTAAATGCAGAAACTGATAAAAAGAGGTTGTTCTCACTGTCTTTCTGACCAGCTCTTACAAGCAGGGATTGATAATCTGGGAAGATGAATTTATTGTCATTTCCAACTAGAATTTTCTGGATTACTGTGATAAAAATAAACTCCCACACTTCAAAGTACAATCCTAAATGTATTACTTTTGCCTAATACTATTGCTGATTTTAACTGAAAAATCATTACTATGGATTAGAAAAAACCCAAACATTTTCTGTGTCTCTGTACAGCCAAAGTTACACCTACTGCTAACCAGTCTGAGATTGCTGACATTAATCTCCTAATCCTGTCTACCCAAAAAGTATTACTCTCTTTGTATTACTCTTTTGGGATTTGTCTAATGTGTATATTTTCTTGAATTGGTTCCCAAAGCAAAACAATTTTATTAGTCATCTTCGTTTAAATAAACTATCAATGTTGCTTTTTTTACTAATGCAAGTTATGTGATTTCTTACTTTTCTAAATGTTAATGCCTTCTATACAAATGGCAAATCCCTTGCTTTCAGAATTCTTTTTTCCTATTCCTTTAAGACATAATGATTAGTCATTGTTAGCATTAATTAATACTAAAAATTATTTTAGAAATATGTTAACATAAAACTCTCTTCAAAGTGGTCATAGCCATTTCATAATAGCACTGGCCTAAAGAATCAGTCATTGATAGTCACGAGAAGTGTGCCGTTCCTGCATCATTCTGATTCAGATTTCCACCTCTTGCTCTTGCAGTCACATTCTCTTCTATTCTTCCTGCCTGTGATTCAGTCTGTTGGTTATGATGATGTTAAATTCAACTTCCAAATGAAGTTAAGACCAGCACATAAAACTGATCCTGTTTAGTTTCCATTTCTGTGTGTGCTTCTTGCAGCTTTCTATGGGAGCCCTTCTTCCATGGCAGCCTGTCAGTTATGTTGTGACACTTCATCAATCTTCAAGCGGTTTCCATTATTCATGGATAATTATGACACTTCTACCACAAAACTCCTAAGACCCCCATTGCCTAGTACTTCACAGGGTTTTTAAAAATTTCTCCAAATGTAAGACATTTGCTAAGACATTTCTCTAATATTTAAAAAAATTACTGGATGCACAGATTGTGGGGCTTTTTCACTTCGTAGCCCAGTTCTGTCTCCTGAAAGAAGTTAGCATCCCCAGAGTTGGATCAGGCTCCCCAGAGTTAGTCCCAATCTTTCATCTGAACCTCTGGGAAGAGAACAGGCAAGACTGCTCATTACTTTTATAACATAACACAGCAAGATTGGAAGAGGAACAAAGGTGCGAAATGCAGTAGTCTTTAAGATACTGGCCACAACATGATTGCTAAACAACTATATACATCTATAAAGTAATAGGCTCTTGGGGACCGTGGAGTAACTGCACTTGTACCTTCTTGTGGAACAGGGTAGCAAAAACTACCCTGGCAGATCTTTTTCCATCTCAATCAGATAATAAAAGAAACATACTATCTTTATATAACCGTGGCATATACATGGTCATGCTATATCTTGAAATGTGGAAAAACAATACAGCAGTGGTAAAACATAAGCCAAATTCATACAGTGTTTAGCAAAATGCAGTACTCCCCTATTACTATGTATTCTATGTGAACTTAAGCTTGTGGTTGTTAAATCAGCATCTCAGTTCCGTTTGGCTTGATTGCTTTCTCCATTAATCAGATTCTTCTCTTGTTGTTCAGCTAAGGATTGCCATTTCTGCCTATTTTTTCTACAGCCATCCAGTAAAGGGTAGCAGGCCTCTGACACATGCGTTAGGGCCTGAAATAAATTAAGAACATGTAAAAAAGATTACATTTAACAACAAAATAAGTGTTCTTAAAGATGCCGTGAGAGAGACCAGAATGATTGAAATAAGAGGTCTATCTATAATTGAAATGGAACTTGTATTTTGAACTTCAAGGAAGGCTTCCTGCTGCACATCAAATATGAACACTGGCACTAGTGCAGATTAGACTGAGTGGCAGTGTCCGTACTGCACTTGATACGTAGGTGCAAAAGGAACCACGATGTTTGTTGTATTATGCACAAGTCACCTGTCCAGTATTCCTAGTGAAGTACTTTGCATGGACTTTGTTTGCAAGGCAGTCCTATAGCAAGGTTGGTCAGAAGGAATTACCTTGGAATGGTACTCCGACACAGAGCAGGTATATCAATGTGACCATATTCACTGACGGTGTATCAACTGATTCAGAGGAGTTCTCCCAGGAATATTTGAATTCAAGACAGTTAGCACATGATAGATAAGTTACATTTGACACTTAGTGCCTTTTAGGAATAACTGTGACTGAAGTCAATCAAGTATTTTTCATGATGTGGCTGTGTTACTATATCAGAGTGAAGGAAAACTGGATTCTGATATTTAAATATAGAATTTAAAAAAAAAAAGAACAATTCATAAACATTTTTGTATGTTTTTCTTTCCTGATATGAAAATGTATCCTTACACTATGACAGTCAGTCCATACTTGCATAAAGGTTTCTGTTGGCTTGTGGAATGAAGTCACACTATCCAGAAGTGTAAAGTGGGAGTTTAATAGTTCAGACAGTGTGGGACAACAAGGTACGGGAAAGAGTGTTTGAGCCCACTGATTTTGTAACTACTATGACCAACTGCAAAGTACACAGAGAAGAATCCAGGCCCCTCTGCTGGTCACTATACAAAACATAGAACCAGTCAGAATTTCACATGGAATTCAGGTCTCATTCAAATAACATGAGGTAGCAATGTCTAATTCTCCTGTAACTTTACATAGGGACCCTACTGAATTATCAGCTTGTGTAAATCTTCATAGTTCCTTTTGGCTTTATAGGCTGCTTCATTAGTTCCAGTAAACTTAATCGAATTATTCCTCATTTACACCACTATAAGAAGAATGTGGCTGTTAAATATTTCTGGAGTGTTCCGGTTTTATTTATCTGAATATATCTAAACAGCATTTAAAACTGCTAAATGGTACTTTTTTCAGTTAACAAAATGAAGAGAATGAAACACGTTTCTCTTATTTTTTCAGATTTCTGAACTTAAAGGGAAGACTTTTAGATCATTCAGTTTAAGTGCACTGGTTACCTAGCTAACACAAGCCACAAGACTTCAGTTCATTGGGATCTGACCTACTCTGAATAACATGGTAAGTCAGTCACATACTTGCAGTGCTGTATTGGGAACTCACCTCTGTTTTCATTCTGTGTCAAATTCCTACTGACTGGATGGAAGGTAAGCAAACAGTGAAAAGGCTGTCATTACAACCCTGTTTATTGCTTGCATTTTATAGCATTAGAATGTTGGAGAGTGAACTGTTTGCTCATTCATTTTCAAAGTAACACTGAAGTTGTTTCTATGTTTTACCATTTATTACTCATTGAAAAAAACAAAAATCTGTGTAAGCGGGTAATATCCCCAACTTGTACTCCAGTTAAAATAAACAGACAGTGGATCAGCTCAAGTCGTAGCCCCTTCCTTGGATTTACCAGTATTGTTACGGGTTTTGTCACTTCCTCATAGGCTCCCCATCCTCTTTAGTGCTCTCTGGCCCTGCAGGTAAGTCATTCTCAATTATCTGTCAGGTTAGGACACATGCTGGCATACTCTGAGTCTATATAAAGTCCAGACACTGTCAGCCTGCAAAGTGCTGTTCCAGTTCAGGTCAGACTTTGAGACAAGATGACAAGTAAGAGTGATACACTGAAAGCTGTAAGAGGCAACATGTTCTGAACAAAAAGATGCTCCTTAGACCCCCTCCTGTGGATGTAGCATCTCCTTCTTTCTTCCCCAATTAAAGAGAAGGGAGAAGACTCCAAACATTTGTAGGTGCTTTTGGCTGCTAACCAGGAATGGCTTTGTATTCACTGTGGCATGACAAAGCTGCGGTTATGAAGCTGGGGCACAGTAGCCAGAAATTACTCACGCATCTCATTTCCTTGCAGAAATTGTACAGGAGCTGGGTACAGTTTGGACTAGTACCACTTGGTAACTCTTGATGTAAGCTGCAGTGCATGTTTCAGAGTAAATAATTGAAAATTTTCTGGTCTTTTCATAAATGGAAAGGTAAAGCCCTTCCATAACAAGAAAAAGTATAGAAGTTCAGGCTCGGGAGCTGTGGACATTCAAACCTGCTCAGGTGTTCTGTTCAAAGAATTTTCTGTTTGTATAGTCTGTACCTTTCCACAGATACTCAGTCTTCTTTCAATGGCCAACCTCCTACAGTTTTCTGAGGCTTCCCAGCAAAGGCTGCGTTATTTTCCTGACAAAACAGTTTCTACAGCACAGAAACACAGTTTCAGGGGCAGTAGCTTGTAGCTCCCTCTCCTTCCTCTGTCCTTGTTTCCTTCCAACTGGTGGATGTGGATTCTTATTAGAAAAGTTTACTATGTAAGAGGAAAAAATTTGAGTGAGCACCTTGTTCCTCCCACTGGAATATTCTTAAGAGTCGGGCTATCTGTTCCTCGCCTTTCTTTTTCTCTCCTCAGTTCCTGTAAAATACTTGCTACAGTCCCAATGAACAGGCTTTCACTCTAGTGCATTACTGGTTTGAAAAAAATCAGTGATCATTATGTTTTTTTTCACACTATATCTGACCAAGTATCTGCTTATACAGTTTGTGACCAGGATGAAAAACATTTCAATGAATTTTCTCGTGCACTGCTTTTGTGTGTGATGAAAGAGAAAGAAAAAAATGAGATGGGAACTGCTAAACTCGAGTAAATTTCCTATACATATCA
Organism: Ibidorhyncha struthersii; assembly: GCA_013398815.1. Taxonomy (NCBI): domain Eukaryota; kingdom Metazoa; phylum Chordata; class Aves; order Charadriiformes; family Charadriidae; genus Ibidorhyncha; species Ibidorhyncha struthersii. The sequence continues at coordinate 1,967,212 of VZSZ01010267.1, forward strand.
TATCACCTTTTGCATGAAGAATTTTAATTTCTTTAATACTCTTAAGCAACACTTTATCAATGCACTACATGAATACCATTCTTCTCCTAGATAGCAAAGCATTAGTTTTGTGACTTTCCCTGATGATCATAGGAGCTCACTGGAGCTGCTGGAATCCAGAATATAACCCAGGGGTCTAACACCAAGTGCAGAGAGCACAGCAATTACCACTAGGTTTTTAAAAATTATAACAAGATACATCAATCAGACAAGCATACAATTAATGATAAATACTGAAATACTAATTTCTTCAACTGAATAATGAACCATATGTAATATAGAACACAAAAAAAATTTTAACTAAGGGACTAGGTTTTTTTTTTAATTGTTATTTTAAATCTGCATCTATTATAGGCTACAGTGAGCAGTTCTGGTTTTAGATATTTGCAATTCTTTCTTAGGCACCGTACCTCATACAGCTGCAAACAAACAGCATCTATGAATCCAACCTGCATGCTGGGAATTTTATTTTTCTTCTCTCTGTTCATTAGATCCTGCAGATAAGAAGTAAACAAGCTCTGATTTTAAATGCATTAAATAAAAAAATGAACCAAAACTAAAGAGACAGGCTGAAGTTAAAAAGCAGCACCTTAAAAAGCACAGCAAGCTCAGCACAGCTGGGTATCAGTACATGGGTTACAATGCAGGTAATTTGACTGCATGACTTGCCTTAAGAGATTGTCTTTGGACTGACAGAGCCCAAATAGCTAGACGAATAGACAAGCTTACTGATTTTGGATAGGATGCAAATAGGTACCAAATCAGGAATGTATTTCCTACACAATTTAGTAATACTGATTTAGAAGAAATAATGCTGTTTGTTCTTCTGGCTCAGAGATAATGACACGTTGTTGGTGTTTGGGAACCACAGAAGAATACTGACACTAGGAAGACAGGGAAGGAATTGGTCCTATATTCTGATCAGTGGGGGAGATTGTGGCTTTTGAAAGGAATATGAAGTGCTGTTCATAGAAGTCATTTTGAAAGAGCTGATTCTGTGTGATTCTGCCACTTACTGTTGGTTCTATGTTGAGTTCCTTCCGCTCTTTATCTCCTTGATCAAAGAACTCAGTAGCTACAAGCTCAGCAATCTGTAAGAAATATCACACATTGAGAGCCCTAAAAGTTTGCTTGCTAACTGCAATCAAAACTGTTTCCTGTGTTCCCTATCTCTCCCTTAGGATGTATTGAATTGGGACCCCCGAGTTCTCTCTAGAGAAAGCTAGACTCTCAGCTAGCTTTTAGAATTCTTCATGCACGCATCTGTGCACAAACAAAACACCTGTGTGTGCTGATATTTACTCTGACAAAGCAAAGTGACTAAAATGGTACATAGGCATCTTACCACTGATAACAGCTGGAATGATCAACACACAGAAAAAGGTCAGCTGATACTAGTATGTTGTATCAATTGACTGCCTTGTAGTAACACAGAAAAGTGGGAAAGAACAAAGATTCCTGATTTACCTTCAGATTACTGCTAACGTGGTGACATAGCTAAATGCACAGATCTTGCTACAAAGACCTGAGAAAGTCTTCAATCCACATACAGCACTTTGAAGGACTGCTTCCTAAGGCTCTGCATTCCACCACTGCCTTTGCAATAAGGATTGGATGGAGGAAGCAGAGGCTGTCACGTGGAGTTTGTATTTAGCAAATCTTAAAATTAAGCATGTACCCGTTGCTGAACTGGCCATGGTTTGCTTATGGCTGATAAATCACAAGCAGTCATCAGCATTGCTCTGTAGAAAAAAAAACAGAAAGAAATCTATGAATTACTGTATTGTGAAATGTATGTAGCAGCCAAGTCAAGTGATTAGTAAAATAGACTATAAAATTTCAAGGAACATCGAAGTCAGAAAAACAAGTGAAAGTAAAGCAAAGTTATAAAAGTCTCCAAGGCTCGATGATGTGGTAGACTTTCACCTGTGTGAAATGAGCACACAGAAATGAGCAAATCTGCACTGGCTCATTTGGTGGATTCGTGTCAAATGAACTGTTTCATTATACTTGCTGCTGGACAGACAGCACGTGTATTTATTTATTTCTGATATTAGCAGTGACTGCCATCTTTATTGACAGTATGAGGGCCAAGGACTGAAATAGGAATAGACGTAGAACATGACTAATTAGACTGTTTTTTAAAGGCACTGAATTTGAAATATGGCATCCTTCCTTTCTGAGACAGCCTATGTAAGCCTGCTTTCCTATAGCTGTGCATTACAATATGTGTGTTTATTCTTAATCGTCTTTTTTCTTCACTGCCAGTAAGGAATCAGCTTCAAATCAAAGTGACTGTCCTGAATCTTTAGTTACTGGTTTCAGCAGTTGAAATTTTAGTATAAAGTATCAACAGCAAAAGAATATGTTACCTAGACAGGAACCCTACACTCTTTAGGAAGAACAGAAATCCCCATGTAACTCCACGGGCTATGTAACAAACTTTATTATACAGGTTGCAGGCTTAGTAATTCAGACCCAGGGAATCATTAAGTGACCTATGTGTTAACGCCAGTCTGTACAGGCCCAGAGCACACAGATCTGCTGGTTTTAATGAAATTCACAGCAACATGGCATGGAAAATTGGGTACCTAATAATATTAACTGACTTAATCATTCTGCTTTTACTTACAAAAATAGCTCCTTCTGTGTAGGATCTTCCCAATTAAATTGCTTCTTCCTTATAAGTTCAAAAAATTCTCCTCTCCTCCTTTAAGAGAAGTTAAAACAAAAGATTTTGCAGCATACTGACACAATCCAAACATCCAGCAATGACTATCCAGCCAAACCTGCCTCTGACTTACTTTATGTATAGTGCTAGGTCTGTGGCAAGAATGGCTTGTTTTATCATTTTCAGTGTGGCCTTGTATTCTTCAATGGAAAGGCTGCTGAGAATCTGATTTCCCTTTACAAAAAAAACCAAAAACAGTGTTATCAGTAAAATGGGCAACAGCACACCAGTTTGCTAAAATGTCTCTTAGATAGTAAATCATTATTAGTTGCTTGCTGATATCTGATGTCATTCTTTTACCCTGCTTCCTTTTGCAGATTCCCCAACTTAAAAATAAAAAAATCCAGTCTTCTTGACTACTGGCAGAAAGCCGCACAGCAACAACATCATAATCAGCTGTTACAAAATGAAACTGAAAGCAGAGCAACATCAAAGCCTTTAAGGCCATTTCATTCATCAAAATTAAATTTGCCACTAGCTGTATCATAGCATTTCTCTTTCCTCTTCCCCCCACTCCCTGAAGCAGAGGAACTGTAATAGATTCTAGTAGCTGCCTATACACCTAATATAAATGAAAACATTTTTCTTTTATGAAGCAAATAAATAACAACTTATTACATGGAAATATAAGCTCAGCAGCCCACTGTTAAACCAAAGCACTATGGGGCTGGTGAAACGACAACTTGCCTCCACTTTTTTTTCCCATATTTTCCTGTCTGAGTAGGAAAGAATCATTACAATACAAAGGATGCCAGAAGGACAATACCTGTGATACAAAATGAGCAGTGAAAATATACTGCTTTGAAATGATTGTGCATGCTGAATAACTGGTCTTAGAATTAGTTAATAATATAAAACAAGAAGAATGTAGTTTTATTTGCATATTTACTTAACTTAGGTTTGGCTTCACTTTGGAATGTCAACATTAGCAGTGTTTGGTTTGGTCTCATCAGGACTGCTTTGTGTATGTGTAGGCCAGAATGTTTTTTTGAAATGAAAGCAAGGACTTGGGTTTGTTTGGTGGTTCATAAGAGGTCATGAAAATGGCAACACAGCCTTTTGTTTCCTTTGGTCCAAGGAAGCAGGTACTCTAAAGGATATTAGCGATGCTTCCCTTATCAGGCAACACTTAGAAAGATTTGGTGGCACTCAGCAACTGTGATTTCAAAACTGCTGCATTTGCTTTCTTTACCCAAAAAGGAATAAAGATCACTTAGGAATGTATAAGGGTGGGAATCTATCCAAAAGCTAAAAATAAAAAGTAAAATAGGGACTAGTTTCCTTCAGCATGCACAAAAATGTGGCACTCACTGGACTATTCAGGATCATAAGGCATTGATCAAAATGATGATGCTCCATGATTGAGTGGCAATACAGTTGAGCCAGTGGATGTTCGCTTCTGGAGAGTAAAAAGACCCACAAGATGGAGAAATCAAGTTAAACATATTACTAATCCAGAAATAACTTCCCTTTAAATGTCCTCTTCTCATTACCAGTTTGCCCCCACCCACCCATGCTCGTTCTTAACCAGTTCCTTTCCCCTTTCCACAGAAACTTGCCAAACAAAATGAATACATTTGGAAGCATGCAGGGGAGTACAAGTGAAAAGACAATGCTGTAACTTTGTCAGAGCACTGACAACTCTAGTTTTCTTCCTTCTGTTACCTGTAGAGACCAGCTGCACACAAGGAGTCAGAATGTAATACAAAGTTTCATAGAGTGAAAGTTTTTGTATGAAAAGGAAAGACAACAAGAAGGGTTCATTCATGTGCAAAATTTAAGTGACAGGTTTGGTTTGTGTAACATTTTAAACACCTGCCAGATATATTTAGGCAGCTCAACTACTGAGCTTGTAAGTAATAATACAGAACTAACTGGAAGCCCACTGATACCAATGGGAAAATTCCTGCTGACCTCAGTGGACTCTGGTGCAGGGCCCAAAAGGTTGGTCAAGTAATTTCCCAGTGTTTAGTAACTGTATTGGTACTTCATTCATCACCACACTCTTGATGAACAAAACTACTGCAATATTGTTACCTACCTGTTGGCCAGGGTAAAACCCAAAAGGGAAACAAGATATCGGTTGTACCACAGGCAGTGAAAAACAGCATGAAACCAACTGTGCAGAAGCAGAACTTAAAGCTATCTTAATCTAGAAAATAGAATTTACTGTTTGAGTAGTTTTAGACAAAATACAGAAACTCCTCCTCTCTCAGGATTTCTAACTTCCCCTCATTCCTGATTGCATAATACAGTTCTTAGCTTTTGCTACTCTATCTTCATTTTCAGCCCCTGGTCCTACACATTGCTTATGTCATCTCTTCAACTAAATTGGGATTCTTTTAGAAGCCTGTTTTGCTGCTGATCCTGAATCTATTCCTTTAATTATAATCTGACCTACAAATGTTTAATCATGTAAGAAATTTTTTTTTAGCATACAGTTCCAGGGGACTTTTTGTATGGTTAAGGATCATTCACATGAATTAGTGGTTGCAGGATCAGATCCCTATGTAAGTGAGTGCACACAGAGACTCAAATAAAAGTCATGAGAGGAGACTCCAGGGATTTAAGCAGCACAAAAATGTGGAGAGAAAGATGGAAAGACAAACAAAAATTCAGAAAAGGAGATTAAAGGATGCAAGCCCCTGAGGATTATGGGCTGTCTGCCCAGCACCTCCTCTGAGACCACTGCAAAAGGAGTATAGAGCAAATATGCTTGTGTGTTTCTGTAAGGAAACAAATTGTAGGATGGTGCCAACACATGCTGGGTGAAATTCTGTGATTCTGTGAAATTCCCATTGAGTTAAGTGGGATGCATACTGTGTCTCCTAAAGTTCATCCTGACTGAAGAGAGAAATATGTGAGAAATATCTTAGGTTATCTTCCCAAGTACTGCACCAAACTAGAGCTTGCTCAGTACTTACAGACCCTGGCTGTCTGGGAAGACAGAAGTGCTGGAAATAAACTCAGGTCCTACTTCTGTAGTACATAGCATTTCTGTTAAACCACCACACCAGGCCAAAGGATACCATGGCTTTCTGAACACAGTGGTTTGGTTATGCAGTTTTCATACTCTGTGCCTGCCTACTTTATGTGTGGGTTTGGAAAAAAAAAAGAAAAGAAAACCCCTTCATATCTACCAAAAGACCTCTAAACAGTAAACAGTTCATTTCCTGTAGTTTATACTACCAGAACCATTTTAATTTTTGAAACCCCATTGCTTGTGAAAAGAATCATATGCTAAGTACCCACTCTCCCTGCTTCCAAGGAAAAAACAAAAGGAATCCGTTCCTGGAAAAATCCCCGTTTCATTTAGATTTAAATGAGGGATTTAAAACCAAAATTCATGGAACTTTCTATTGAAAAGGAATTATTAAGCTATAATCATCTCTACTTTACAGCATGTGTGAATGTTAGATTTTGCTGTCTATGACACTTTCCCAGGACATTTTTGAGAGGAGATGACGCATCTCCAGATGTCTTCCAGGAAATTTATTTTTAAATAAATAAAGCAAAAAAATAGCTAACTGATTCCAATCACTGCAAGGCTACAGTTACTGCTGGAATCCCCTATTAGGGAACTAGAGAAAAGTTACTCTTTCAATTTTGTGGAGGTTTGGGGTTTGTTTTTTGGTTTGGTTGTTGTGGTTTTTTTTTTGCTTTAGACATCAGTCTTAGTGTTATTCTGAACATATATCTGAAAGGCAGGAATTCTGCTTCAGCTTCCTTATTTTCTTCTTTTCAGTATTCTCTGCCTCCAACAAACTTTTCCTCCCCTAGTGTCTTACTTTACACACAGCGAGAACAGCAGACCACTTCTTCCAAAGGTAGCTTCAAAACCACTCTCCAACTCTGCCAGAAAAAGATACAAGTATACGTTTCTGGGTATCTTTTCCCCATCTCTGGTCAGATCAGGACACATTGCCATATCACAGTAATCACATTATGCCATGTTTTAAGTCAAGCTATTTATTTAATCAAAGAATCATATACTGTTATTTGAAGTGAATACTCAATTCACTGAAAAACAGATTTTGGGCAGATCTGAAACTATTAATAAAGTCTAAAAAAACAAGTATTTTATTTAAAAATTAAAACACAGAAAATTTTAGAAGAGTTCAGGTGCTTCATTTTGATAACTTCAAAGTGAAATATTTTGTTTAGTAAAAATATTTTGATTTAAGGTTTTAAAACATATTTTGACTTTTTGCATTGTAAAGGTTTTTCTGTAATTCCAGAATTTATCGAAGTTAAAGAATACAGATAACCTAAAATCCCTGCAAAACAGTCATACATTTTAAATGTGATTTTAACTATGTATCTTATCCAAATCAACTTAGAATTCTGGAAAAGCATGGCTAAATCCTGAGTAAAACAATCAGAGTTCAAAATGGTAGTGAGACACCTTTGTATGAGCTGGCTGCAGATCTCAGCTCTGTGCTGGCCCACACTAGATGGGGAAGACCTGGCTGGGCAGGGAGCAATCTGAAAAGCTGCACGTTTCCTCTGTGCTGTCCCTGAGAAGCTGGGACCTTTTGCTGTCACTGTATGGGAACTGGGGAATGGGACATTTGGAACAGGAGCAGGAAGATGCTGGCCCTGCACCGTCTACGGAGAGTTCACTCCATCTGACATTGTAGTTAGTCAACAACTGAGGTGGTACATCTTTGCTTTGGACTCTAGAATGTTTCTGGCTGTTCTCGCACTTACTGCTTTGTCAAAATGTGCTCCTTTACACAGCATCACATCATCAAATCGATTAGGTTGTACTTCATTTAGCTCTGTGATTTTGGTATTCATTTGTTTTTATTTAACTTCTCTCAGACTTACTTACCTTTGTATGTAAGAGTTGTTCACTCCCCTGTGATCCAAGTCATGGCTTAGAGTTGCTATCAGCAAAGCCAGTGTTTCCAAGTCAGTCAGTTTGCTCTGTATGTGAAGAGTAATACAAGAAGTGAGTTAGCTTTGTGTTGGGGATTTATTTTGCACAATGTGTTTTATATCTGCTCGCTTGTCTTTACCCACATAGCAGATACAGTTCTGGCCCAAGGAGGACAAGGACATACAATGGTATGCTGAGAATAAGGGTTATCTTTCAAGTTGTGGTGCCCAGTGATAACCATTCTCCATAGGCCTCAACGCAGTTTTCAGAGGGAACATCATCTAGTCCTTATATATATGTATGAGCAAACCAATACAGAAGAAGAGGAAGTGACTTGCATAGTGTCACCTGGCAGCGAAGAGAGACCATGAAAAGATATTTTTTTTAAATTCTGGCCTCATGACTTTTAGTTCAGCTCCTCTATTACCTACAAGGGAGTTAGGCTACGTTCCCTAAGTAGGTATAAAAATTCATTATACAAATGTCCTTGGAATAATCAGAAGGGAAAAGTGTCATGCTTTTCATCGATCACCAGGCAAATAAATTAACAGAAATTGAAAATCCATGGAAAAAAAAAAGACAAACAATATCTGATTCATTATTAAGGAGTTTATTCTGGAGCTCCAACAAGGATTAGTGGAGAGGTTACAGTTTCTCTTTGTGACTATTTCATGTCTTTAATATTGTTCAATAGAACAGGATAGAAAATTTATTTAAATCTGTCCAGTGAGAAACAGAGGCTGGACAAAGCTACAGTATTCATGCAGCATTTCGTAATTGAATAGTGGGCACAACAGTCAGGGCAGGAATCTGAAGAACAGCTGGTGACAGCACTGCCACTGCAGGGCTGTACCCTCTGTACAAGCAAATCCAATTTTTCTTCAAGCAGTTACAACTTCTGTAGATTTGCATCTGCTTTCTGGATAATGACATCTGTCCTTAGTCTACTCAAAAGACAAATCAGTTTGGAAATGACTGATTTTATGTTTCTCCTAGGAAGATGTGTCCCCCGATGCTTGCTTTTCCTCTCAAACTAGAGAAAATTGAGAGACTTTTATCCAATGCCATTCTGACTCCAGAATCTAGGACATGAAAATCAGTGTGGAGTGAATGCAATGTAGTTAGGAATAAAACAATTTATGGAAATTGCAGTGGAGACTGACAGGATTCCAAAAATAGCAAGCAAGCTATCAGGATCATCAGAGATTGCTAGACCGTACAAAGATCAAAACTACCATGTTCATTTCAGTATAGAAGGAATATGAAAGCCCTTGCCTTTTTCTCTTCCAGCACCTTTTGTCTTTTTTTTTTAGTGAGACAAACTTTGTAGAGGAAGGGAATACCTATTCATTGTTGGTATTGGGTTTTGATCTACAAATAGGATTTATTTTTTCTCTTAGAAGTGGTTACTGTAAAATAGTATAAACCAACCAATAACAATTGTCTGTAATCAAACTGAAGAAACACGTTAATTCAGAATGAACAGAAACATTTTGTTTTCTTCAAGAATGTTGAATATTATAAAGAAACATCCTGAAATAGGTTCAGTCCTTTTTTCTCCACCTTTTTGACTTGCTTGTAGCATAAGCGTTAACTTTAAAAAGGGACATAATAATGTACATGCCTTATTTGAGATATTCCCATTGGGAACATCAACCTGATCGCTTCCAGAGGATTCAGCTGAAACTGCGTACATAACAACATGACAACAATTTCACAAACCAAGCCCTTAAAGCCAGAAGTGTTCAGCAGAAATATTTTGATTTCACTAGCAATACCACAGGATGATGAACATCTTACTGACATGACAATCAGAATTATGCATCATTATAGAATTTGTTTAGCCAGATGATTCTTAATGTAGAAGCAACAAAACGTACCTGAATTTTACCAGATTTTAAAGCAGCAAACATGCACTGTGCTGTATTAAAGGCATGTCTCCAATTGTGATAAGCAACATTTTTCCGGTAATTTTTCTTTACACTTAAAATCCACCTGCAGAGCACCTTTAAGAAACAGCATCACATAGTTAACTGTAAATGTATTAGAAATCTATCCTTTTTATGAAAACAAATCTTTCTCTAATCCCACTTGAAAACTGTCTCTCACAGAAAAAAAATCTCGTTTTAACTCAATTAAGTTCATATATAACATACTTGTAACTGTGAAGATAGATAAGAATATGCTTACAGCCACTAGTTCAGCCTCTCATTGAGTATGTAATACTTGTGGGTTTGGGTTTTTAGTACTAATGGCTAAATGTTAGTGTCAGATGCACTGCTGTTAATTCAGAAACTGATTTACATTGAGCTAACTGGGAGAAAAAAATCCTTGCTTGTAACAACATATTTGATAGAGAAAATATATTTTTTTAATTACAGAGTTCTTGTAAGAGCTGTTTTGATAATGAATGTGTGGCTTTTCCCTCATATCAGCTTGTCAAAAGACAAGCAGAATTGGACTTTGGAAACCCAATAAGTGTGATAGAAAGACACCAATTATTATATTGCTGGGTAGTGTTTTTTTATGCAGGAAGAAAGTATGTCCTGGATGTTTTACACAACAGTATTACAAGTTGTGGGTTATACTTTACTTCTAAGAAAGTCAAAGGTATGAAGGTCAGATAGTAATTTGATGTGTACTAGAACAGGTCCCTTGGTTTAAATTAATACAGCATACGGCTCTATGTTAAATGCTGGATGAGAATCCAGGCCTTGGTTTGTTCAAGAAAATTTTTAGTATTCCTAGTGAAAGATGTTGTACTGACAGAAATAAAAATCCAGTGTCATTCACCCACATAAACAATTCCACACAGACAAAAGCAGCAGTATTCTCTGCCTTCCCACTGTTAAAAAAGGAGTGCTAGACTACTGCCAGCTTTCTTTAGCTCTAATATGGAAAGTTGAAAGTGTAGCTTCAAAGCTGTCGATGTTCTTAACTCTATTCAGATGTGTAATTATATGTTGTTGTCCAGGTGTTATTTTGGTTTTGCAAATTCATTACAATTGCCCCAATAGGAACTAGAAGCCCACTCATTACTGGGCTACCTGACTCCCTCTCTTCTGTTGGGACATATCCCTTAAGAAAGTACAAGTTCTTGGCCTTGCTACAAAGGTGAAACTAGTTACTGGGATATTCAAGAGACCAGACTAGATAATACAGTACTCCTTTTAGCCCTTAAACATGACTAATGTAAATTGGTCTATAAACTGGTGATATAGAAAATAAATACATGTTTTCTTTTACTAATTTGTTTGCCTGTGAAAGTCCTCCAATTTAATCTTGCATTGTGATACTGAAATTTGGAAGTTTTGTTGAAAAATATATAAAGCAAAAATAAAGTATTTTAAAATGAAGGTTTTTACAAATAGAAATAGTGTGCATTGACTGGAAGAGGCCTAAGAGATTATCTAGTCCATCTCCAGGGCCAGGAGCAAAATAAGAATACCTGTCTAGGTCACCTCTGACAGATGCATATCTACAACTAAATCTATTGGTAAAAACCTTCAGGGAAATTTCCAGAGCCCACATAAGTAATCTGTTTCAGTCTTTACTATCTCCATAACTTAAAAAGTTTTCCCTAATCTCTAATCTAATCTTTTTTGGGGGAAAGACTAAGATAATTACTTTTACTACCTTATGTGGACATAGAGAACAATATTACTGTCCTCTTTATAAGTCTTTCACTTACTGAAAAGTTGCTATCCTCTCCCTTCTCAATGTTCTATTTTCTGGAGAAAGACAGCTTAATTCAGTCAAACTTTGCTCAATCTCCTAAATTGTTATTTTTAAAAATTAATTTGTATCTCTGTTTGTCTCTTCAAATATGAGCTGCAACATAATTACTCTGTGGGCCTTAAATACCACTCTGTCAATAAAGAATGAAATTTGCCCCTTTTGCCCCATTTTGTTACTATGGCACATTATTGACTTTTACACCGTTTTTGATACTAGTAGCTGTTTACCATTTTTAATTTATGCATTTGACTGTTTTCGTTAGCGTTTATATATTTATTCTTGCTGGTTTTGAATTATTGCGATACATTTTCAAACTGAATTTTAGCCAAGTCTTCTACCTCCACTCCCCAAGTTTTCTAAAAGCATTTACAGTCCATTAACCAAATTATTAATCATTCAGTAGAACCACGCTGAGGACAAATCAAGTACTGCCCACTTTATGTACCCTCCTAGTTTTCTAATTACTCTCTAATACAGATTTCCAATTATATTTACTGCAGGCACATTTCACTATTCTCCTGATTTTCTAATAATTAAGTTATCTCTTTATGTGAAGCAGCATTTGACAGCATTCATACCTCATGTTTCATTTGGAAATTTTGCACCAGGTTGAGATCTGTGAACATTCGAATTGTACACAGTGTTGTTTCAAAATCTGATAGCTCAAAATCACTGAAGTTGAAGTCAGCTAGGTTGAGAGATTGTGCTGATGGTACTACAGCAGCCTAGAGAAGAATAAGAGAACAAAACTTAGTACTAGGAAAGAGAAAGCATAACATAAATATCTGCTTTTTCAACAGAGAAGTAGTGAGGTACTAAATTTTACTTTCACATTATACTGAAACCTGATGTTTACTTCTCATTTATCTTTCCTTAGGCTTTCTTGTTCAACATTACCTTATTTGCTGATATTTAACACATGCTTTTCCTTAGATCAAGAGAATATGCAAAGGATTACCTGGTCAGTCTGTTATTGAAATCACCTAAGGCAAATTGTAACCAAGAGTATGTATGAAACTGAGAGATTGAGAAAATAAGGCAGTGGAGTTACATGTTTGTTTTTATGGATGTGCAGACATCAAAATCTGTAACTGTTGACATTTTTCTAAGAATGGTGAGGAAAGAGATGTCAGTAGAACAGAATTCCTAACAGAATCCACATTCAGCGCTATGGTAGTCAGAACATGTCTGCAGACAGAGCTTTCTCAGGGCTAGAAACCTGAAAAAATAGGGTTCAACTGTGATCAATAATCTTATAAACCTTTGGACAATGTTTTTGATGGAATTTGAGTATAATCATAAACCTTCAATGTGAAATTTAAAATTATAAAGTAGGCAAACCCCCCCAACTCTATACTTTTAAAAAACTGTAACTTTTATTATCAGTAATATATCCATGTATTACAACCCTATGTATTACTTTTCTTTTTCTAGTTATAAAATTCAGAGTATAGTTACTAGTTGCCCTTCAAAACAGAGATGTTAGGGTTGCTAGCAAAATAAATGGTAAGTCTTACACTATAGAACAAAAATTAATACCAGTTTTTCAGTAAAATAAAAGGTGGCATTCTCAGTGCTACTTCTTTACAGTTGTTGCACCTCAGTATGGTCAGTGTGGTTTAAAAGAAAATCAGGTAAAATGAAATGGTTAAAGAAATAAACCTATGTGTTTATTTTCCTCTTTGTAATTCTAGGGGAAAGCATTTCTCCAGCATGGGGAACAGTGTCCTAGAAGGCTGTGACACTGAAAAGGAAGCATGTGTCATAATCTACAGTATTATTATATGTAGCTTGCAAATCAGCTCTCCCCATAACTGTGTCTACCAATCTCTGTTCCATATCAGTTTCCTGTGTGTCAGAATCGGAAAGTCATGAAAGATTATGAAAAATAGTATTTACACAGGAAAAAAATTCCAACATTCTTACACACTTCTTGTACCAGTAATTTTATGCCCCTCAGTCTGTATTCATATGCTATTTCACCTATGAGCATGTGAACGAACCACCAGGCCTGTATGTTCAGTGGAAAAAAATGTAACCATTCAGGAACTCTAATGACATAATTTTGAAAAACTGCAACTGCAGTCTGGTATTTCATGGGCAAAGGGGCTGGAATGACACAATAGGATCTCAACAGAAGACCTCAAGCCTGTGTTCTGACTTCATTCATAATTTATCTTTCCCTTCCTTGATCTCCTGCCGTTGACAGCCACAACAGTAAGTTTCATTTCAGCCGAGACATAAAAAAATGCACTCTATAGCTATTCAAGTGTTATTTAACTGGATTAGATATTTCCCCTTTCACTTACTGAAGCCAGTAGAGCTATGTGACCCCCATTTTACAGCATGAAAGTTCATCAGCTATTTTAATATCAAGTTATTGAGCTATGGTCAGCTCCTGTAAGCACTGACCAAACTACAACCTCTTGCTCAATTTCTCCACCTCAGGAATATTATAAGGAGCATGAAAAGAAGTCAAGGAAAGAAGATAACGTGCCAATTAGTTCCCCCCTTGCATAATTACTATTTTTTAATTACTGTTGCTTACTATACGCATTGTATTAATAGTAATTTGTAGTGAATAATTAATTAGTGACTCCATTTCATTACCTGGTTAAGTATAGAAAATAATTTTAAAAACTTGTGTTCTATTATGATTGAAAAACCTACAGATAAAGCTTATAACTTCATTTCATACACCAAGGCCTTACCCTCAAGGAAAGCCTCAAGCACAAGAATAGTCCATTCTGGCATGCAGGAAGTCAAGTGAGCATGGTAAAAGGCCAGTATGGATGAACAGGGAATTCCTGAGTGAGCTCAAATGAAAAAAATGAAGTACGCAGAAGGAGGAAGTGAGGATGGGCTACCTGGGAAGAATATAGAGACGTTACCAAAGTGTGCAGGGATGATGATGGGAAGAGCAAAGTTCAGCTTGAGTTGGAACTAGTGAGGGATGGGAAAGGCAACAAAAATGGTTTCTATAAATAAACTGGCAGCAAATTGTAGGACCACTGTATTAACTGAGTGGTTTTGCTCCTCCAATCTAAACCTTTCAGGAGTCCACAAATCAAATGTATTTGAAAGCTGCAGTTTTAAATTAGAGAAACCACTAGCTGATAATTCTGTTGTCGCAAATTTCACTTGCGACACACTGTAGTAATTTCTGTTGCCAATTACATGTCTCACTAATCAAGTATATATTAACTGTAGTGATTCAAAGATAATAAGTATCAATTCCAATATTATGCTATAAAGCTCAAGTCCTGTATCCATGTTGATGTACCATTCATTCTGCTGAGTAACTTTGACAGCATGTCTTAGTTGGGGAAAGCTCTTTTACTAAATTTTACATTGTGTTTCGTTACAAAATAACAGAAAGAACTACTTTTTCAAAGCTGTAGCTCTGAAAAGACAACAGCTTCTTTAAATTTTTAGAGAAGAAGAATGTAAACTTTTAAGGGCTAAGCCATACTCTGTCCTCAAGGGTCAAGAGTTGCTTCCAAAACTAAACTGAGTTCTGCAATGTCCACTGGCATACTTGAGGATAATTTTTGTCTCATTCCTTTATGAATTTATGGTCTTCATTGCTCCTAAAACCAATGGGAACTGCCATTAATACAGGTTCTGTCTCTCAGTTAGGGAAGATGTATGTTTTGTGGCTGTCATTCATCAAGCTGGTTACTGGACTCCAGCTAAATTTTAACAGTTTGATTTTGGCCTCAGATTTGCAATTTGCAATTAACTGGGAAAGAAACCCCCACATTTTTTTCAGTGTTTATAGTCCTATTTTTCTACTTACTATAAACATAGTCAATATATTTTGAAATTTTATATACTCCTAAATTTTGGAGAAAAAAGTATTTTAATGGTTTCTTCTTTTTACATTAATTTTGATTTTGCAAGCACAAAGCTGTTTGAGATCAACTTATAGAGGGACCTAAAATCACTTTCCCATATGAGGCTACCATTCTTCTGGTCCACTGTTGAACGAATTCAAAATTAACATCCTGTTCTCCACACCTTGGTTTGGAAAATAGGTAGTTCTGAGCAAGGTCTTTTCTATCAGGGTGCTTGTACTCCAGAGTAAAGTCCTATTCCTGTTCAGACAGCACAAACTGGCCGATCCCATCCCTCTTCCTGGTTCCTGAGAAGAGAAGGTGAATGGAATGGGGTCTGTCACTGATAGTCCTCATTTGTGGATTTGGGAAGATTTCATGATCAATTTTTATTTGAATTACTTTGATCTTCTGCAAAGATGTATATATACCATCATGCACTAGCATGCTCAGGAGAGCTGTATTTTTTCCATAGCAAAGAATATGTCAGCTTGTATGTTACTATTTTACATTCTCTATAAGCACATGCATGTGACTGAATGCCAGGCTCAGCCTATGTCCAGAATAAGCCTCTCCTGAAGACAGTAAGAACTGTGTGCAAGACTTAAGACCAAATATGGGCTGTGGTTTTATTCTTAAACACATTATAAAACAAGTAATTTCTCAATTTAATGAACATTCCTTTAGATTTGTAAAGTTTTGACTCAGCTTCTACCATCCGTTTGGCTATCATGGACATCTGTAAAGTGAGCTAGCAATGAAGTAAAGACAGACAGAAGCCTGGGTTATTTGGAAGTCAAGGACTGAGCAGTGGTCTAAGACGTAACTAACACACTGGCAGAACCAGATGCAAAAATATAGATCATATACTAAATTAGGTGAATAGCAGACTGGAGACTATATGCATGGGAGTAGGTAGTAAAATCTTTTAACACAAAGACACTCCATAAAGCAAGAAGTATTTTAAGCAATTACTGTAATAGTAATAGCACTTCCATAATGCTTGTCATGTGAAGATCTCAAATTACTTCACAGTCAGTAATTGAGAAAAAAAAAAATCAAGGATCAATGTTTTCTTTTGTGCAACACACTCCACAAATTTCATGTTGACATCTAATTTCTGTTCTTGAGAACAGAGTGACAACTACAGAGAAATTAAATCATTGCAATTTACAAAGAAAAACAAACTGGAAAAAAGCAGAAGACAACTACTTTCACTAAAGGCAACACAATTAGAAAGTCTATATGCCATGAGGGAAGTTTTGAGTAATGAAAGTGGTGGAATGTGGCACCAAAAAAAAAGAAATTAAGCTTTCTAAAGAAAAGAATAATGCCTAAAGGAGCAATTTTAGGAATGGTCACTGAATTAGGTATCTTGTTCAAAAAAGCACAAACAAGAAACCAAATTATCAATGAGGCAGTAAGATCTATAGTGCTATATAAAACAGGACAGGGATCATTCTCTAGCAATGAAGTGAAATGCCACAAACTGATTGGTCCATACTGCACTTGGTCCATGGTTTTCATTGGGCTCCATGTGGTGCCCTGAAGTTCTAAGATTCCCTTCTTTTTAGTGCCTCTCTTCTTTTTTTCAGATCAAATTAACTGTGCTAATCTGATTGCTTTGTTAAAATTCAGAGTGATGGCTTCATAGCATGAAAATAAGGGTATTGGTTTCATGCCGTGGGATGTGATGTGAGGATATGTGGTATATCTGAGGGTGCAAAACTTCCTTGAATAGTGCTGCAGGACTGTAGGCTAGAGGACGCCAAATCTGGTGCCCCTCATCCACACTGCCTATTGGAGATGGCCTGTGCTATGTGCTTTGGTACCGCCATAGAAAGCAGTGGTTGACCCAGGCCAAGATTGTGCTAGGGAGCACTTGGACAGTTAAGCAGTAGAGGTAGATGCTGGTTCAGTGCTAGGTTTATTGTGGTTCTGTTTTATTTAGCAGGAAAGATGTAACCACAGCGATTACAGTGGAATCCCTGAAGAGAAACCACAGGATATTCATCGCATGGTGGTCTTGTCAGTGCCTGTTTATCGATGAGCAACAAGTTGGTAGGACTGACATTCAAAATCTGTGTGTCGCTAACCATTATAGAACTATCCTTACTCTTGTGCCTTGTTCTGCGGCACTTTGCTTGTCTGGTCCAGTCACGTACTACTCAGCTTGTGGTCCTCTGTGTCTACCTTGTTCTCCATCCATCCCATTTTTTTTTTCATACAGCAGAGGTGATGCTATTTCCCCGGAACTGAGAGAACTGGAGAGACTAAGCATAGGCTGTGCTTTGAACTACAATTGGTATCATAGCTGTCATTATTCCTTAGGCAGTTGTTTCTAAACACAGAATTAAACATGAGCAGAACAGGACACTGCACAGAAAAGTACCCATAAAATAAATAAAAAAAATATCGGTGTATTAAAAATTAAATGCAGAATTTCTGTGTAAGGCCATAAAGCTGCACCCATACTTGGGATGCTTGAAAGGTACCAAAGATAAAATATACAACATTCAGACTTAGCTGCTGAAAGAAGAGTTCTCAACATTTTGCTTCTGAAATACTTAATCACTGTAAGGTGATACTAACATTGCATCAGCTGTTACTGTCGCTTAAACTCATGAGAAAGGCAGTCAGTATACTTCTGGTTCTCCTGTAATTGCATCTCCCTGGCCAACCCATATCTCTGTAGGCATTGTAGCATTTCCCTTTTATGTGATGTATTGATTCAACTCAGAAACTGATCAGTTTAAGCTTCACTATAATTTTTGCTTCTGAAAGATGTGCTTCTGCATGTTTAGGGATCACATCTGTGTAAAGGACTGCCCTTTGTTGTTCTATTAATGGAATATTTCTAAAGTAATAGCAAAAAGTTCAATTACCGCTGTTACCTGCAGCTCCCTCGTTTCCTCCTCAGCAGCAGAAGCGTGGTATGAGAGAACCTACAGAAGGAGAAAAGCAGCCCTTAGTGCAAGCAAAAGAGCAATGTGGTAAAAAAGTACTTTTCCTAAAGCAGAATTTTCAGCTTGCACCTGCACTGCATTGCATTTGCTGATGAAATCTAGTGTCCATGCAGGGCCCACACTGGTTTTAAGGAAGCTCTCTGAAAGCATATGGGGAGATATCTGTAGCTTTCACAAATCTCCCACAGCACAGAATCTTCTTGAGATAATTAGGCCAAGAAAACATAAATAGTTTCTATAAAAGAGCAAAGAACTCTCATTTTCTCTTTGGAAAGTTTTCATGCCCCACTTTCAAAGACAAATAATACACGAAACAGCTATAATTATGAGCCTGACATTGTTGCCATAATAATCCTTTCAGGAGTTTATTCAGACATAAAATAAAGTTTTGCCCTAACTGAAACTTGGCAAAAAAGCCTGAAAGACAGTATGTTTGTTTTAAATTAACAAAATAAGCTCATTTTTTTTAGCTGTTGAGAACACAGGACATGAAAATGTTAGGGAGTTTTTTTAGCAACTAGATACTGACTTTTTTGGTAAAGAAACCATTTTATATACTAACCTATAATCCTTCTGGACTTCCTATAGTATCTATAAAGTGTTATAGTAGGAGAGAGAATTGCTAATTTGCCATCTAAACAAACAGCTCTTTTTTTTAAAGCACTGAAATTATTTCAACAATAGTTTTACCACCTTTTTACTTAACATGACCTAATACAGGTTTATTTGAGAGATGTAACATTTCTTTTAGAGGCTACGGAATACATAATCCCCATTCTAGAAATTCTACAAACACTCTGTTTACATAATGAATGTTAGGAGATCCAAAGTCTACAAATTTTTCACTTTCAGCTTCAAGTTATCACCTCTGAGTAATTCAGCTTCTCAGACTAAAGCCCTCTTTAGCTATTAAACTTAACAGTAACTAATTCAAATGCTGAGACCAGATGACATTCATCTTGATATGGTTTGATGGAGTCTGAGGAAATTGCTGAAAACCTACAATAATGCTGCTGTTACTCCACAAACCGGTTTGTCTAAAGGACTGAGCCAAAATCATCACAGAAAACCTCAGACAAGAAAAGGAAGCCCCTAATCCCTCAAACCACTTCCTCTTCCTATGCAACAGAACAAACCCGCTATGTTGCCAATGTATAGCCTCATGTAGTGCAAAAGATGCATTCAGCTCACCACTAAATATCACGAATAAAGTCAAAATACAATACCAAATAAAAAAAGTCTTCTGGCAGATACAGAAACAAGCAGAAAAATTCCTATGCAACTCAACAGGCCAAATGCTGTTCTCCTAGGGGAGAACAGTTTCTGTTCAGTATCCATGTGAGTAGCTGCACTTATGTGTGGAACAGACAGGGTCTGGAGGAAATTAGGATCTGTTTTGGGCTAATTAAGGACCACCTAGATTTTGAGCTCACCTCTAATGTCACCATCTGTTTGGCCATGGCTCTTTCTACAGCTTCGTACATCTGTGTATTCTGGATCCCCAAGCCACAGAAGATGACAAATGCTTCCAGAAACTGTTCATCATTTCTGTTGAAAGCCTTGATTTTGCCCGAGTTTTCTTCCATCTTATTTACAAGCTGGCAAACCCCTATGCCAGGATACAGAAATTAAAAGAAGTAATACAGAGAACTACCAACATATCACCTATTGTATGAAACATCAAGAGAAAAATTAAGTCTAGGACAGTTTAGCGTACAGTATAAACCACCAATATACATAAGAGTGACACACAGGAGTGCTGTAGGATTTTCCCTGAAGTTTTTTAGAGTAATTTCACTGTATTATAGAATAAATGCTAAAACATTATATATTACTTAATAGACACAAAAGTATTTATTGGGATTTGTAAAACAAAAGTTTAGGGCTTTACAGACTTGAGCATCTTGTGAAATTATAGGGTCATTTTCATCCTAACTTTCATTATTAATAGTATTCTAGATTGATTTAATCCCTAAAGACAATTTGTCCTTTGGAGGCTAATTAAATTTTTGTAACCATGCCAAAAGAACATTTATGAAAGTCAGAACAGTGGTATGCAGAGTTTTCACTTCCTTATTTGAGTCAGTACAGGAAATTTTTAAAAATAAATGAACTAAACAGGTAATACCCAAGTTGAGGCTCAAAGCTTAAGTATACTTGCCGATTCAATAAGGATGTGATTGAATTACAGCCTGCTCCAAAGAAGTCTGAACTCATTGAAAAGCATCTTACTGAATTCAGCTTGTTAGGTTCAAACTTGTTGATAGTTGCATCTGTTTATTTTCTGTTAAAAATTTCTGGACTTTTCTGTGCACATGCTATTGAAAGGTCTGACAGGTAACTCCTGCCAAACCATACTGCAGCTTAAATCCCTGACACCGGTTTAAGCAGAGGGAAATTCACACATAATGCCTCACTTAAATTTTACCTAGTGGATGGCAGTTTCTGCTAAGAAATCAGAACATTAATTGAAGCAGCTGCATTGTAAATATACGTTGTCTTTGGCCAAAACTGCTTTGGGGGTGATTATTGTCTTAAGTGGGTCCAAATGTTTTCTCACTCTGATGAGTGTGAGTATTAACAGCTTTGAGCATAAAAGCTAGCATTTTCCTGGCCAACTGCAAATAATTATCCTAGTGAAAGTAACAGTTGCAAATTAAAAATTCTGAAAAAAATTACTGAATGAAAAAAAATCTTAATTTTCTATAAATTGCTATTGCATACCAGTTTGTATACTTTATGTATTTTATGAAGAACATTTTGCAGCAGAAAGAAGAACATTTTGCAGCAGAAAGAGTAAAGTATTAAATATGTATTTAACCAGCAAAAGAGAAGATAACTATTTAGCATGGTGTTTCCAGAAATCTCTTGACAATTTTTAGGCTTTCTTGCATCAGTAGAGCTAATCCTAATTTACACTGGATATCTAAACAGAATCTGAATGCCTTACACTTTGCCACCATAAGGCCAGGGAGGCCAGATTTGCTCTCTGCTTATGGTTAGGGAAGAAATTATAATAAATACTATTTTACAGCAGTACCAACAGTGAACATAATCAGCAGCTACTCTAAGGTCTTGTCAGTGCTAATAATTTTTTATATGAAAGTATTTCCAGCATTTTAGTACTCCATATTTACAGACTAAAAAAGTTCATTGAGGTTTCTAATTAAATGGAAAAAAAGTCTTTGAGGGAGCGAGTGTCCATCTTCCCTGTTACAGCAGGTAGAAAAACTGAGGAAAAGAATGTAGCACGCACATGCAAACTGTGTTTTTGGAAGAATATTGGCCGTGTAGGTAGAAGTCTTAACATCTGGTGACAATGTAACACTACCCTGTTTCCAAATAACATTCTGTTTGGAACTTACTTTGGCATCAGTCTTCCCTAAAGAGATCAGTGAGATTATTGTAACTGTAGCTGTAAACAGTTGTGGCAGGCATTCTAGTATCTGAATATTGCAAACAGGATTCTGAACCTTAATGGAATGAGATGACTAGATACTTGAATGATAGTAAAAATATATAATCCCAGCAAATAAGGATTCACTAAGAACAAGATTAACTTTCCCTGGGAAAAAAAGAAGCTGACTTTTAAAACTCTATAGGAAAATCTCATGAAACTCACTTTCAGATCTCTGTTTAGTACTGTTTTATGACATTATAATTATTTCCATAGCAACTGTGATGTAATGAACACAAGATTAAGACTCAACAGTGAATAAGCCACAAAAGCTTAAAAAAAATCTTAAAAGACATAGCATTTGGATGCATGCAAATGTCTCTCAAAAAAATGAGAGAACTGCAGTAAATATACTATATAGTACATAAGATGCTTTTTCAAAAGCTTCCACAAAGCATTGAGGGGTCTATACGTTACAATTAAAGGAACTCAAAAGTCTTTTATTGGGACATAGTTATAAAACCACAGAAAGATTCTGTAAAGCTTTCACCACATACCTGAAAAATGCACAAGTCAGGAGAATAAAACAGTTCTTTTCATCTTTCTTGCCAGTAAGATTTGCTTGGTTTTGCTGGGGACTGTTTTTCCTACCACACGCCCATCTGCACACTCCACTTCCCAAACTCTGTGTTTGGGTATACTAATCTTAAAAATAAAAAACTAGACTTATAATAATAGTCTTACATAGTATATAGTATTCTAAAGGAACTTCTGGGTATTGTCCCAAAGCCAAGTTCTTGACCTTGCCCTCTTAAAGATCTGAACACTAGGCAGGCTGTGAAACCTTAAAAAGCTTCAAAAACATTTCCCAGTGAGAATTACTCAGATTTGAAAAACCCACCTAAACGGGTGTCCTGACTGAAACTTTCAGTTTGAACTTCCACAGAAGATAACAAGAGAAAAAACCTATATGATATCAAATGTGATTGTTTTATCAGTAGCTAACAGCATAGTGAAATATCTCTAATTAAAGCTGAACAGTTCAATCTTCATCTTGGTCTTCTAGAGTCTGGTACAATTTTTAAAACAAGGTAGTAGAAGAACTCATTAAAGAAGTTGATATCAAAAGAAATTTCAGAAAACTCCATTAGGTACAGATGATGCTTCTCTTTCTGCTTCAGGAGTTAAAAAAAAAAGATCTTTCTTTGTGGAAAAGGGACCTCATATTTACTATGTATATTGGGTTATGCAGTTTTGCCATAATTCTCAAGGAAAATTATTTGAAGACCATTAAAACATGAAGAAAAGTAGTTCTAGAAAAAGCAAAGGAGATGCTGTGGAGATATTTACACTGAGTAGCTTTAGACACCTAAAGATAGGACTGTAGGCTCCCTATGTAATCAATAGATAGAAGCAGGCACCTCCACAGGGCAATTTGTAGCACCAAAATTGCACAGCAGCTAGCCTCTAATGTATGAATCTTTCTGTAGCTGAGTCACATTTGAGGAAACTCTTAATGTCTGTGCAGTTCACCTTGCCTTTCCACATGCCACCACTGTTCCCTAAAAGCCCAGCCCTACAGCTCAGGCCTGAAGAGCCTATTTACTGATATACGTCTTCTTTTCCTTTCCCTGCCTTGTAAAAGATCTAAACAAGCAAGAGTGGGAACTGACTCTCTGAACAGGAAGCAATGAAAATAATTTTACTTACAGAAAATTTTTGAATGCAAAGAAGCTATAAAAATGGTGAAGTATCACAAGAGTGTTGTAGATACTTGGTAACTTATTAGGTAAGCAGTTTACAGTCAAGGTTGTAGTGGACTTATTAGTTGAAAACATGGTAATTAAGGATCTTTTCTCCTGGGTTGACATTCCATATTGCTGAGATTTTACTATGGAGCACAGAAATATTTCTATGAAATATATAAAAATATTTTTTGTAAAGATACCTACCTATCACTTTATTCTTTTTCCCATTTTTTATTGGTGTACACAGCAAACTCTTTATGTGTTGACTTACATTTTCTGCATTGTCATTCTGTTAAACAAACAAAAAAAACCAGTTACAATTTTAAAGGCAACCTGACTGTAATCTGAGTTTTGCCAAGTGACTTTCCCTCCTAACTCTCCAGTATCTGCATGTGCAGTATTACACCATACCACAACCTCACACTTGATGAAGTGTGAAGCAAAATCTCCCAAAGAAAAGTGATGTTCCTTCTCCAAAACAGCAAAAACCTTGCATCTATAACATTAATCTTTGCCAGAACAAGAAGGGAAAGGAGAGGATAAAAGGGAAGGAACTTTTGAGAGCCTCCAAACACTCACAGTAAACTACCTAGGATTACTGTGAAAACCTCCAACTGTTCTTCACTTAAATATTTTCCATAGAACATGTTGCAAGCTCTCCACATCACACTGTCTATTTATCGACAAATTGATGTTAGGCTTTTTTAATAACGGCTGTAGGGATAAATCCCTCCTCTGGCCACCCGGCTCACTGTGTGAATATTGTACCATTTCTTCACTGATACTGAATTTTATCAAGCAAATGTACCTTCCTTTCTGTTTGCGTAATTCTAATTGTGGCCATAAAATTAATGGAAATAACAAGGGGAAAACAAAAAACGTTTGAAAGGTAAACAGAAAAACATTTTCCATTTCTGAATTTCAAATCTAAACTTATTTTACTTACTGTCCAGGGAAATCTTCTGTCTTTGCAGACATCTGGGATGTTGAGAGGCTCCATTGTATTCTTGACATACTGAGCATACATATAATTGATTTTGTTTGTATCATAGTCCCTGAAGGATACAACATTATTATTATGTGCTTTGTATGAAAGTGGGTCATTTCATTATGCAAAGCAGGTAATTGTAGTATCTTTCCTGTATGAGAAAAGGATATAACCACTAGATATATAATGGAGTTGAGTTTAAATCCTGTATCCTAATCCAGCTGTCATCACAAAACTGCGGAGTGGATTGATTTATACATTCCAACATTTCTTTAATATTCAACAACGTTAACACCGAACACGAAACTTAAGAAATAAACAAATCAGTACAGTTTATGCAGATGAAGGATTAAGAATGAACAACTGGATTAGATTGACATAAACAG
The DNA here is from genome assembly GCA_013398815.1 of Ibidorhyncha struthersii. Lineage (NCBI taxonomy): Eukaryota > Metazoa > Chordata > Aves > Charadriiformes > Charadriidae > Ibidorhyncha > Ibidorhyncha struthersii. Next base: position 1,991,923 of record VZSZ01010267.1, read on the forward strand.
AACTTTTTGAAAACAAACTCCATTCACAAATCTGACACATTTGAAAAATCAATACTGGATGAAGTTCACATATTCTTTAAATGGAGTTCAGCAGGTAACATTTCTGAATTTTCTGCTTCTAAGTTCATTTCAAATTTGTTCTAAAAGTAAAGGCACAATCAGTTGCGTGGGGATTCTGTTACTGAAATAGAACTGTTTATTCCACAACAGGACATAAAATAGCTTTTTAGAATTAATCATCTCCTACTTTTTTAGCCACAATGTATTTAATTAAGGCATTTCAATTCTCTTGGACCCTTTGCCTGCTTTGGAGGAGGACATATGTCCTAATAATAAACGTATTCCCATCAAGTTCCTGTGGTTTCCCTCTGCCATTTGAGTTGACTTTAGTTATCCTTCTGGTGTAAGGATGTTCACAGTGCTGGAGGAAGGGAATTATTCTTTTGTTATTTCACAAACTTGGTTATACAAGGCAATGCCCCACAATTCTGAAAATGGGTCTAATTTGGATTTTGATTCAGTGTCCTCGATTACATAATAAGCTCGAAATTTTATTATGTAAAGTAATACTTCCCATCTAATCTATGTCATTGTATTTCTGCTATTGCCAAAAATCCTACCCTTCAAGCACAGCAGAAGTTCCAACTCCAGTGGTTGACTCATAGTACAGTCCTTAGCATATAATTGTGCTGTCTCATGAACAAGATTCAGACATGCAATTAAGCCTGCAAGATTCCTTCCCTATCAGTTAGAAGAGATAATTTACTGATGGCCCATGGAAGCAGTAAATTACATTTTGAGTTCATTAACTAGTAACCATGAAAGGGATAATGAACAGGAAGGGAAAATTCTCTTTACCATTCCTATAGTGTAGAAGAGGAAGTAAACAGGAACTTTCTCTTTCACCCTGTGATCTTACTCGCCTGTTGTACCTCTGCACTTTCTGGTTGTACATTGTCTAATATCATAACACAGCTCAGCAGTTTTTAGTTGCTCAAGCCACATACTTTGGACATAATTTTCTGATATATAGAATTAAATTTAATATATTAAACGTTCACTGCAAAAAAGGTCAAAGGGGTACAGAAATCCCCATTTTCTCTCTGCACACTATATCTGTAGTCGTGCATGTTATATACAACTGTGTCTCACTCTTTTGACATTATTTGAATAATGGTTTTGATGACAGAGAACAGTAATGGAGACAGTAATTATCAAACTTCAATACAGAGGTTCAGACTAAATTTGGAAACTATTTAATTTGGGTATTTTGATTCAACTATTTCTACATCTTTCCCTTCCTCCTAGTTGAACTTCTTAATCGTTTCTCAAAGATGACTGAAAGTTAGAACTTTAGGACTTTATTCTTGATTTAGTCAGTCGTGTTCTTTGAGTCAGCTTCCCTATCTACGAAATAACACTTAAAATAATTGATTAAAATCATAAATAGGATTAGTATCTACTAACGTGGATATGACTACTCTGCAACATAGTAATCTATGCAGATTTCTTACAGATCTGTTTTAGAGCAGCCCACCAACTTAGATTTTTACTTGTCACATTTTTTACATTTACATAGCTTAGACTTGCGATACAACTATGTACTTAGACCTGCCAAAGTGAAGAGATCAGGCTCTACTCTCCTATTCTGCTCAGTGTGACCTTTTTAAAGTAATACAGCTTGTCTATGTACGTTTCAGGGCAAACCCTGCTCTGTAATAATAGCAGTAATACATGGTACCCAGTGGAAATAAGGTCTGTTATTATTAAAAAAAATAAAATAAAATTAAAAGCATAGTTTCTTCAGCATTCTCCTGGGATGAACAAAAGTTTGAATTCATTGTTTTACCTCTTCAGATTTTCAGCTGAATCTTCTAGTTCCTCAGATTCCATGTGAAACACACTAGAAAATGAATCCTGGAATACCAAGAGGATATTTTACTATATAGGTGTATAAGGTTGTTGTAAGTTACAATAGTAGTATTCATAAAAAGCTTGTTGCAGTTGTCAAAACCTATTCTGTAATAAAGACAAGTGTAAAATTATTTAACTCCATTTCACATCTAGCAGCAAGCGTACAGGATCCTACCACAAAAATATCTTTTGATTCAACTTTAAATATCATTGAAGTGTCTTGAATCTCTACTGATTGCTCTGAGAAGAAATGCCAGTATTTACAAGCTGTGCCAAATTTACCTGTCCGCACAGAACTTCTTCATTTTAACATTCATACAATTCTAGACCTGCTTTGTTTGGACAGGTGAGGACATCAAAACCTTTTAAACATATTGACTGATCCCTATGTTGCTTTTCATGCAGCTTTTTTTAACAGTTGAGAAGCCTAAATGTAGAGAGAAATTAGATTCTCTCTGTACTAAAGATTCAAACTGCAGACTGCAAACTAGGTGCCGGAGTTTAGCTAACTTGCAAGGACAGTGTGAATACAAAGATTATGTTAATTCCTCTTCGGTATTCTTGTGTGCAGAAGTGACTCTTCTAAATGCAGTGGGAGATTAGATTGGATTACTTCTTACGAGGAACGACTGAGGGAACTGGGGCTGTTTAGCATGGAGAAGAGGAGGCTGAGGGGAGACCCTATCACTCTCTACAAGTACCTGAAAGGAGGTTATAGAGAGATGGGGACTGACCTCTTCTCCCTAGTGACAAGTGATAGGACGAGAGGAAATGGGTTCAAGTTAAGCCAGGGGAGGTTTAGGCTGGATATTAGGAAAAATTTTTTCACTGAAAGGGTTATCCAGCATTGGAATAGGCTGCCCAGGGAGGTGGTAGATTCGCCATCCCTGAAGGTGTTTTAAAAAAGGGTAGAAATGGTACTTAGGGATATGGTTTAGAAGTGTTTTTTGTCAGGTTAGGTTAATGGTTGGACTTGATGATCTTAAAGGTCCCTTCCAACCTCAGCAATTCTATGGGATTGTGGCAGATGATCCCAAGTGCTATGTGTTATTTCTGTGCTACAGAACCTGGAAATGCTTCCTCAATTCCAGATCTTAGTACATCCATATCTGTAACAAGTGGTAAAGGTAAAAGTAGCAATGCCAGTACAAGACTGAGGAATGAAACGTAATATCTTGCTCCTTGTTCTGCAGCCTATTTTCAACAGGAAGGAAATGCAGGTGGGCAGATCGGAACAGAGTTGTGCTTTGCTTCAGTGAGCCAGGGTCTTGGGACAGGCCATGATTCTGTTCAGATACCTTGTTTGGATACTCCCTGCTTAGTTAGATATACTCAAGAAATAAAAAGTGCCATCAAAACTGGTTCTGCATAGGAAGAAAAGGCCACGTCTTTTTTCTCCCAGCCTTTCCCTTTTTTCTGTCCTATATCAGTAGCGGAGAAAATGAGTTATGAAAGAGTTCAACATTCAAGATCTATGCCATAGAAGAGAGCTTAGAGCTGTAGTAATGCAGGTAATGCAAAATGGCTGCATAAAATGGCAGTCTGGCCTACACAAAGACCAAAGCCTCCCAAGTCAACACCTCACCTGAGTAGCTGGCGTAAAAGAAAAAGCAGAGGATGAAAAGGCAACAGAACATACTATGGGCTCGAAATACTATTGATTCAGAATGGAGGGAAGCCCACACTGCTCCCAGGGAATAAGCATTTGTGCCTTTAGACAGAAAACATACTCACAGTACAGTCTTCATCCACTATGAAAATGGTACACCTTTGCACTTGCATGAAGGATATTATAGTGGCAGCTATCTTCTTCAGAATTACTTCCAGAGACTGCTGCTCTTCAAAAATCAGGCTGGCGAGATCCAGGAGCACCTGGGGAAAAGGTCTTTTGTGAAATTTTGACTAATAGTGATTTAAGCAATAGCTGTCGTTACTACTGTCTTTTATTATTCTCCTCTTCCCTGAATCAGGGAAGTCAACATGTGCGTCTGTGACCAAAATTAAGTTTTGGCTCTCACACAGACTGCAAGGTTACAGTAAATAATAGCCAGTTTGACACTTCTGATGGAAGAAATAAATAGCATATTTAGCTGTCTGATGTTTTCGGTCAGAGAGACAGAATAGATTTAGGCATTAACAGTTCATCAGATGAAACCTGAGAAATTCAGACAACACACAGTTATTTGTCCTTAGGAAACCTAATAGTTTCCTATGGCTCATGGGTGCATTCTAAAAATAGTGATATTTATATTTCTTAAGACTTTTGAACACAATTTTTATCTGTTGTAATTCTAACATATCCTAATGAACTCATTTGGGGAAAACATCATTTAGACACAGTCTGCTGTATTTCAAAGCTGCAGCTGAAGGACTTAGCTGCTCAGATGTGCTCATATTCTATTCCATTGTTCCTCACAAGAAGCATGGAGCCAATTTGAAAAGATTACCCAAATTTGTACCAATTTACCAACACTGATAGTCACTTGCAAACTCAGGCGTACCAGAGAATTTTTAAAACAACTGCTGCCTACTTGTTTCTCAAAAAACTTTTCATACTGTATATGGCAAACGTATTCACCTGCAAAGGCCATGGCATTAATAACCCATCAGTTATAAAGATGGCTGCAGAATACAGTTACATTAATCAGAAGAAAATTCAGTTTTCCATCTGATTATTACTGAAAATATGATTAGTGACTATTTATAGTTGTAGTAGTAGTCTAAAACAGCAATCTGTATAACCTCTACCATTCTGTAGGGATAATTCTATCTGAAATTTCTGGAGTATGTACGCCTTTGGTGGTATAATATATACAGTGAGCCACAGAATAACTTCAGGAAATATCGAGTATATTGACATGGAATTAATTTTCTGACATGTAGCTTTACCTTCTTGCCCTAAATCATCCACTTCTCGCAGCCCAAGCCGAAATGTGCTCAGCTGCTACTCAGTGCAGTTAGCTAGAGCTTTATGAGAGATACACAGCATTCAATCAGAGTAATTAAAAATAGTCAAGGAATAACAACCATATAAGAAATATCAAGAGCAGGCACTGATTACTAGCTATCCATCATAATTTCTGTATTCTTGGGACAAACCTGTTGACCATACCTGATTACGCCTGTTCTCAAGCAAAGACGTCTCATACAATTGAGCATTGTGAAGAACAATTCCACAAAATGCCAAATATGCGGCAAAATCCTGAAGACAAATGAACATCAACATCTCATGAAGATAATGTCTCACAGCATCTTAACTCTATTCAAAGACAAGCTACTGTATTTTTTTGTTTTCACTTTGAAGTATTAATTAATATTTTCAAGTTATTTTTGGCAACTGCATATTCAGAGTTTTTTTTCAGTTACTTATAATTTGTTATTTCCTCAAGAATCTCTTCTCCCTTTTTTAAACTAATGATCTTCACAGTTCATCCTGGTAAAAGTAGGATTGATATAAGGGGCAGCTCAGAGGAATCAACTCATTTTGCAGCAATGCATATTTTATCTAGGAAAACTGAGCACAGGAAATCAGCCTCTCTTATTTTGGGGAATTCAGTCTCTTGTAAAGTGGGAATAAAGTTCTGCTAACATAGCAAAACCACAATTTTTTTCCTGTTCAGAGTGGGATTAATTCTGATATCCTGTGGATACTCAGTATGCTTTTTTTTTAAAGGGGAACTTTTTGATGAATTCTGATTTTTTTATTGCTGAGGGTTAAGTCAAATTCTTCAGCCTGAGTGCAGCCTGGTTTTTGCTATACCAATCTGAATGTGAAGTCTGGAATTGTTTGGAAAGAAACTGCAGTGTCAGAATTCAGAATCAAGGTGCTGTCTGCTCTACTGATTATCTCATATATTGTTCACAATTTATCCAAAGCTTTTTCTCATCCTGCAAGTGCATACTGGGAAGTGATAAAGTAGTTAAAAAAGAATCACTACACAAATTTTAATATTCAAAGTACGTTTGTTGGGGATGCCAGGAGAGTTAGAACCAATTAATAAGAAATTATGCCTATTAAAAGCTACGAAACTGTTTTACAATGCATTTCAGTAGAGTGAGACTGTGTTTCAGAGATATATATGAGATACCACGCTGACCCAGAAATGAAACTATTTCACATCCACATTTCTCGTGGCCTCATAAATAAATTTGCAGTATTACCAAGAATTTTTACTTTTTCAGAGGTGTTTAATTTTTAATAACTTTAAAATTCCTGATCAACGTGAAAAGTAATAACGTATCCATCCCCGGTTCCCCTATGAAAATAAAAGAGACATAAATGTCCAGCTTTTATACCTTTTCATCTTGTTCAGTGAAAGTGCCACCAATTCCAGATTTCTTATTGATTGCTTGAGCCACACCAACAACCTAGTGTATTCAAAATGGAGTAATTAGATAATTTTTAGGAGTCTGTCATTGGATTCTATTTCTAGACATATTTATAGAAGATAATAAATGATCATTACAGGTATTCATTTGGTTGACCTTCAGATAACAGAGGATAATTAAGCCTGTTTTTTCCTATTTTATTCATATTACAAATAGCTGAGCATGAACCTGAAATATATATATATAAAAAAAAGGTGGCATGAGTCCTAGATAATCTTATGAAGAGGGGTTAATTTAATCCAAAATGGATTCTATAAATTAGAACATCATCTCCCAGAAAGACAACAACAGTTTACATTTCTGCAGTCATAACCCAGACAAAGCAACAGCTCTCTCTGAAGTTCATCTGCTTGTGTGTGTAGAAAATACCCTTCCTGCTAGCTCTGACAAAATTTCCAAAACATAGCCTCCTTACTGGATCTAAAGTTTGGCTACAGTGATCTTTTTGCATTTTGTATCTCTCTGAATCTGACCTGATTAATTTTCATCTGCTGAAAAATAGTATGCAAAGGTTGTGATCCTGCCAGACTCAAGTTTGTTACTCAAACTTAGCACATTTTTAAAGATAGGCTTTTACTAAGACCACACTAAACCAACACTGAGAAGAGATATTTTGTTATGCTTCAGCTGATAGTTAGACTGTCCTTCTTGCCAAGATATGCTGATATCTCGATTTTTAATTATTTTCTCTATGGAGCAACTCAGAAGGTAGGGAAGAATCCTGGTTTACAGATAAAGAAGCTAAGCAAAGGGTAAAAAGTCATTCACAGGTCCTGCAGGACATCTGTGATGGACCTAAGAAGCAAACCCATATGCCCTGATCAACATCAAAGGCTTTCCGTTAAGCAGTTCTTTCTGCTCTTGGCACATGGCTTAAGTCATAGCTTTCAAGCGGACTATGTATTAAGATCACCAGCCAAGAGGCTTCATAAATTAAGGCTGCCCACATAAGTAAATCAGTGCACAGATAGCAACAAGGAGGGTTTACCTGAACTAGAAAGAAACTACTATGATTTATGAAATAAAGACATCAACAGACCAGCTCCTTTTTTCATCCTTTGTTGGCTTGCCTCCTTTTCAATTTAAGTAGAAGAAAATGGAATCCGTGTAACATTAAACCAGGCCAGATTACACATCTAGTTTTATTCTTACAAAGTTCTGTCTAAATTATGTTAAATTTCAGATGACGCTTTTTGAGTATAGAAATAATCTGTGGTGAAATTTTATTTCAAGTTTCTGGAGGTAATTCCATGAACTGGGAGATTAAAACATGATTTCTTACAAAATAGAAAACAGTCCCTTTGAGGACAGTCAATTAAAGTCCAAGCTTTTGTAACTTTCTATGCAGAGAATAGTTAGCCAATAAACACGATTTATCAATACAGGACGTTGGTTTAGATTTTAAGAAGATGTAAAATGGATATGAGAGAAGAACATAGCTGTTTAAGCATGATGCTTTTGTTATGGCCAGTCTTTGTGGAGTTCAATTCTGCATGCTGGTGAGACCCTCCCAGGAAACCAATCTGCCTTGCAAACAGCAGAACTCCTTATAAAAATGAAAGTGGAATTCAGATCTTTGCTTAGTACTGATTCCAGTTTCTAATGCAGGCTCTAACTCTGACATCTGGGGAGAAATGACACTGGGTGGTTGCTTTGGACTTACTCTTACATACTCAACATAGATGTCTTCTCTGTTAACTTGGATCTGTTTTTCAGAGCCCAAGGCAAACAAGAGAATTTAAAGAGAACTTCATACAAGTCAGTATGAAGAGACAGTGAGCATTTCTTTAAAAACTTAATTCACTGGCATAGTATTTCTGTAGATTCCCCACTACAGTTATTCAAGCTGTGTACTGGCAGTGACCATTGTGTCCTGTAAACTAGTTTAAACTTCTGGATTCTGTGCTTATCCTTGTACTTCCATGCTTCTGCTCTTCTGAGTCATAAATTAACCACATAATTTCACAACACTAAAATTGGAAGGCTTTCAGAAGGAGAGACAAGTTAATTTCAGTTGAGATACTTCTGACTTTCACTGTTGATAAGGTGAAAATGAGAGGTTTTCTAACTCAAATATTTTGTCATTCCATTAAAAAGATTATTTATTTTTATTATAATACTACACATTACTAATGCACACTCTTGTTCTCTATTAAATCAAATTGTTCCTGTAATAATTGTTTCTCTCTGATACATAACGATTTCCTAGATTACAGGATTTCAAGTTCTTAGGCTTTCCCTAATGTAATTCAGTATGTTTCCACTCCTTTTGAGACTTTGCAAATTATTACTAATCTGACTTTAGGCTTAAAAGAATTGGAGAAAGTATAGCTTCCCTGATTTGTGAAGTAAAATATAAAATTCTGCTAGTGAGTAATGACAGGTTTCTGTAATTGATACCAGGAGTGGGAAATATAAGGTGGTAAACCCAATGCTGTTTATCAGGGTGGGTGAGAAAGGTATCAAAGTAGATGACTTTCTGAAGAAGGTGCTAATTGGAGGGTGGAGACAATTATGTCTGAGCCATTACTTATATTGGTATCCAGAAATGAAGCCCACAGTTTATGGTATTGAGCTGAATAGCCACTAGTAGCACCTGGAAGGGATTTAGGTTAAGACAAAGCTGAAAGAGAGGAGCAGCACCAGAGCAAGAGGTAGGAGAGGGAGCCTGGAAACTGGGAGGAGCTGGAAGTCACTCACCAAAACCCTTCACTTCCTTACAGTTAGACCATTCATCTGTTTAAATGGCTGGATCTCTTCTGCTAAACTCAAAAAATCTACTGTGTAGTAAATTCAGAGGCTAAAATGTGCTAGCACAGATGAAGCCTATCTAGCTGAGTACAGTAACATGAAAGAGTATGTGGTAAGAAGCCATAAAGTATATGCAGAGCTTCTGATTCTTTTCAGATTTATTTGGCACACTTAAAACAAATGATTGACAAAGCTGCAAAGAACTTCCTTTGTTTGAGACCCAAGTAGTGTAAGACTAGTGCAAGGTGTTAACGATGATATTTTTTTTCATCTTGCTTTTTTGGGATAAACAATATCAGAAGAAAACCATGCAGTGTGTATGTTTAAAATGTTGTACGTAACTGTTAATCATTAGATGTATAATTGCTAAACTGATGGAAGGCATGCAGTTTTACATTTGTAATGGAAAAGAAGGCAACTTACTATCTCTCAGCCTAGCCTTCCCAAAATATTGATGTTACAAATAAGGTCATTGTTCTGCAGCATGAATCACTGCCAACTGTGGGCTCAAAAATGTCTGTCTGAAAGAATGCTTAACTGTCAGCTCCATTCCATACAACCCAATTTTTCCCACAGTCAACCTCTCACTTTACTTCAGTGAGGAATATTTCTTATCCAGTGAACTTTCTTACTGTAGTAACAATGTACATGAGCTTTATATACTTCTATATTTTGAACAGTAAGCAAATCCTTTAACCAACCAACATGCTTTTAAGTTAACCTATGTGTGCAGATATTAATGGTTAGGTCTTTTCTCATATCACTGTCTTCTGTGGGTATTTATTTAATTTATTTTCTTTTTTTCAGTTTTGATCCAGCATGAGCTAAGACAACTTTAATGAGGTCAGAGGCTTTTTAAGGCATCCAAAAGGTGAGTACTTTCATCTTGTGTAAACACATTCCCTCTGTGAAAGAAAAGTCTGTGGTGCTTAAAAAAGCTATAAGAAAACAGTAAAAGGACCATGTTAATATAGCAAAAAGACTATTTAGGCTCCCTTTATCAGCACTGCAGGTTTCTGATACATTAACAGAGGCATGTGTACCAAGAGAAATGGTGATTTTTAGGTCTTTGTTAAGGCCTTTCAATAAAAGGTTTTAACTGAAAAGAGAGAGTAATGAGGAGAATAAACCTGCTAAAAAATCATGGTTGTCTTGATGATGATAAAATTTTTGTGCAGATGCAAACCTTTTTCTTTTGTGGTTGTCATTGTTTCGGTGGCATTCTAAGCTTTTAAGGACAACTTTTTAGTATGTGCCATTTTTTCATACAAAATAAACAGTTTTAAAAATTAAAGTGGTCAAAATTCTGACCTCATCTATATCAGTAGAAATTCTAGTGAACTTCACTAAATTCTGTAGAATGTGGTGTAGAGACAGTAAGGAGAAAAACCTCAGATAGATGTTATTTAGCCATTGGAACCTTGCCTGCAACCAGGTAATTAGCAGAAGATGTAGGAAACTCAAGAGGATCTGTTCCTGTTACTAAATTATGCAATTAGGACAAAAGTAAATCATGTGGCAGCATTTTAGGCCATGGAGAACATACTCCTGCATTTTAGAGAATACTAAGCACAGTATGAAATCCAAATCCTCATTTTTAAAATTTACTGTAAACAAATCTGAAGTAACAACAGGCCTGATCTGTGATCTCCAGCTGGGAGTTATGTTTGCGCCAGCAGAAAAATTGAATCAAAGGTGACTAACTGCTCTGAGCTCAGCTATATAGAAAATTTATTCAGTTAAAAAGTACATTAAAAGTGTGAAATCTTTGTGGCAATAAACAAGACATTTCTGAGATAAAGCTAATTCTCTGTGAAGCTTGGAGAATGTCGTAAAAAAAGATAATGACAGTCCACTCAAACACTTGCTCATGAAAGCTCTGTTCTGGTCTAACAAAAAGGTGTTTTTTAAATTACTTTGACACTATTTTATTTGTCTTTAATTCTCTAACAGGCAGGCACCAAGTGAACTCTTTTGAAAGTTGAGTCCTATAGCAATAAAGCAAAGATGACTTCTTGTCATTCTCCTACTATGTCTGCAGAATTATCCTATTTCTTGGTCACCCAAGACAAAACTAGTAGGAAAGAAAGGGGTTAAAAACAGCTATGAAACGGGATGACGACTAGAAAAGCTTAAGGTAGTACTCTGGACTGAAGAAAACCAAGACTAAGGGAGAGGAAAGACTGAAGTAATTAGTATCTGCTTATACTTTGATACCTGTGAACTTATGGCCTAATCACTAAAGTAACCAGTGAGCCGTTGAGTGCTACAAACTTCATGAGCTTTACCCTCAGTCTGACTAGGTAGGTGGCATTATAGTAGAAGGTATATCTATAGTAGTCATGCAGTTCCTAACCAGAGCTGTCCTCCAGGTTCGCTGTATTGAAAGTGCATAAGGGGTGGGCAGAAAGGAACAAGCTGTATGTAAAGGACCTTAGTGGTCCAGCTTTCTTTAAAGTCAGTTGGAAAAATTCCCCTTGGATCAGAAACAAAGTACTTTGTTGTTTTCTGTTCAGATCACATAAGATAGACATACACTATGAAGACAAAAAGCATGTTTGTTGATGGAATTGTTCTTTTACTTTCAGTCCCAAAAAGGGGGGGGGAACAACCCTCCAACAATTACTGAGTTAATATTTTACCACATTACCATTTTACCACGTCTGAACACAGCTTTCCTAATTGTATTCCTGCTGGCAACACAGGTAATCTTCCAGTGCTGCTACTTGTTCTGTAACCTTTCTTCTCTGTCTGTACTAGTTATCCCGTTTAATAAAGCCTGAGCCACATTACAAGGAGAGATTTCTTCTAATTATCAGAGCTTTATTTTTACTATTTTCTTGCAATAGCTGACTCCTGCCTTTAAAAGTATCAGGCTACCTAGAGTATTTCCCAGTAGATGATGACTTCAGTGCTGATGACTATGCTCTGAATTTTATCTGGATTGTTTCATGCTGCAATTTTTTGCGCATTAAGATTACAGGCCTAACTGTGAAAGCTGTTCTAGCTCTGCAGGAAGCTAGTGCCCTTTTTATTTGGTTCTTACTTCAGCTGACTTAATATAATTAATATAATTTTGTCTCCTAAGAAGATATGTTTTTTTATTTACTTTGCTGGTACCTGAAGAAAAATGACATTAAGCCAAAGAATGGAACAGGAAGAGGGAAACTCAACTTTTATCTGATTTTTAAAGATGGGAACATACCCACTTGAGAAGACAAAGTGGTTTTAACCTTACTTTGCTCTCCTGGTCTTGTAGAAGTTTGATTCAGGCTTATAAAATTATCCTGCAGGGACAGCGCTGTATTTACAGACTTTCATTTTTAATCAATAAAACTTTCACACCCTCTTCTATAATTGATGCCAGCAGTAGGCTGCATGATTTCCAGCAGTCCAGCTACTATAACACATGTCTCCGCATAAGCTGAAAATCCACCCAAGAAGCAAATTACTGATCTTCATAATCCTGCAACAAGACTGCTACTGGAACTTGAGTTAGTTTATTTAAAGTTAGCTTGGCTAGATCTACCCTATACTGCAGTGACTGTGATGTATTATACGTGAAGCGTTCACTGTGGGAGAAAATAATTTAGCTGGCTAACAGTAATATGCCTGGTCACATTTTATACAATAACATTCAACAGGGTATTTTCAAAGGCTGTTGTAAATCAAGTAGCACCCCTGATTTGTTAGAAAGAGCTTCCCAGTGACAGGAGATAGGTCAAAGTAAACAACAAACTAAACAACTGGAGTGAGCATTGCCAGAATAAAACATTTCCCTAGCCAGTTAGTAGGAAGTTCTGTCTTACATACTCAAGAGGCGGGGAGGTAGGTCTCAGATAATGCAGCTAGAAGTTCCCACATGAGAAAATCCTACAGATTTTAACAGACATTAAACTGAAATAGAATTTTATGGAAATCATTTTGCACAGCTGAAAGAAAAAAAACACAGCAATAACAGAAAACTATGTTGTTCCTGTAGATGGCAGCTGTGATGACTGCCCATCAGAGACCATCCATTCTACAGATATTCCAAACCAGTTACAGGACTCAGTGCAGCCATCAGTTCTGGATAACTCCGCAAGCTGGTTTAACCTAAGGACTTCCAGTCCCTACTCAGTTCTGTCAAATTTTGTGAAAATGTCTGTTTACAAATGTCTACAAAACCAGATGGAGAAATTTGAGGTGATAATTATTTGCAACAACTTCTGTAGTCCTTTTTCTATGACTCTGAATCCAAGAGAATGCAATCAGAAGAAAGTGCCCCTGCATTTACTGACTTTATTACTAGTCAGTAATTATCTATTACTTTATTACTTTATTGCTCTAGAAGGCAAATCAGTACCATTTGAAGCTTCTGAAAAATTAAAGGTTTAAGGACACATCCCGAATGAAAAGCTGCTTCTTGAGATACACAACACTGAACTACCACAACCTTAGGTCTTCTGCCAGTAGTGGTGAAACCCTGATTTCTGTATAAGCACTGTAGCACTGAAATGGTTAGCATTAATAGCTACAGCTAAGGCCTGTGGCCAGCAATACCAGTTTCCTCTTGCAAAAGAAATAACCATTGTAAGTCTGTGGTACAAGCTGGCTAATACTAAGTTTTCATTGGTGGCTTTTGTACTACTGAAGATAAAAATTCAGTCTGTTTTGAAGGTTTTGCTGTGTTCTCTGATATGCATTGATAATCCAAGTAGCAAGTCTTACATACTGATGTCTACATGACTGTATACAGTTATTTGCTTTTACAGAAGAATCACCAGAAGAGAAAATCTGAGGATCAAAATGGAATCTTTGCTATGGCTTCACATTCACCTTATGACAAATTTAAATACAGGAACGGATGATTAAATGTTTTGACTTAGAAGCATTTTGTTTTTCTTTTTAAGTAGAATACAATTCATAGAATCATTAAGGTTGGAAGGGACCTTTAAGATCATCGAGTCCAACCTTAAATTCAATTTACCCAAGGCCTTTCTTCCTCCTTGTTTTCTTCAATGGTGATAACCAGCAAATGACACAGCCTTGCATGCCAGAGAGCACCATGTGGCAATACTTTTGTGATATGATGTGATGGAAAGAATTTCTGTTTAGTTATTAGAGATTGTGCAGCAGGGTTTTAGAGGTATCAGAACTTCATTCAAAGCCCCTGAAGTCAGATGCAAAGCTCAGTCACTTTGCATTTGTAATTTTTCATGGGAAAATGAGAACTCTTAATAAAGCTAGCACTATACAAGCCTCTATGATCTGATCTTAAAGGACATAATCAGCAGAATTTTCTGCACCTGAAATGCAATGTTTTTGTGGCATTTCTGTCAGCAAGTATAGGCTGAGTAGTGGATTGAGAAAAGTTCTATTATTATTAAGTGAACGTAATTCCATTCTTCATGCACATCTGTGCAGAGGTAAAGTCCTCTTATTGCACTCTTTAATTCTCAGTTACTAGTTCCTGGGTCCTTTTTATAAGCTTTTCTGTGAATCAAACTGTTTTCTCTTTTCTTCTATGGAATTTCTTACTAGCTGTTATTTTTAAGTGAGACTTTGGTTTCTCATATGCCTCATGGAAATATAGGCAAATGTGAAAAACATCTACTGGAAAAATCTCCATACTTCAGCTGGCCCAAAGGATTTAATAATCAGCATGAGATTTTTGTCCTCTCAATTACTGACTCTTTTGTTTTTTAAAAAAATAGTACTAATACTAAACAAACAAACAGAAAACCCCAGTTCCTTCTCTTTCTCAGTGTTTATTTTTGGATGTCTTCCAGAACTGTCTTTTGACTGTGGTTGCTGACATTCTGGGCTAAGGCAGTGTTCAATAGCCTCAGTATTACTAGAGGGGCTTTGAGGATATTTTTGCTTTTTTTTAATGGGGAGGACCCAGTATTTTGGGTTCGTTGTCTGGGTTTTTGGCTTTTTTTTTTTTTTTTAACAGAAAAAGCAGCAGCATACAAATGGCAAATTAAGGACTGATTCACTGATTCCAACATCTCTTCAGAAATATGTCAGCCATGTGTTATGGTGAGAGGGAGAAAAACCTTCTGGTAGAGACTTCAAAATCAGAAAAAAAAAAAAAAGTGCTGTCCTTTCCTATAAGAAATTTTATAGTTTAGCCCCTTCAAATTATTGCATATGAGTAGAGCGTAACACTCTCTTCAAACTTCAGGTTGGCTGAACTTTTCAAAATAAACAAATTCCTGCTTCATTTCCACTTGCTGATGCACTTAGGAGTAGAAAGGTAGCTGAAGATACGGCCAATTGCAGGTTTATTCAGCCTGTAAGTCATGGTGTATTGGACCAACAGACTATAGCTCTTATTCCTTCCTCCACCTACCATCAGGACCTGGTGAGAAGTAAGCACTTCCACACTCCCTGGCCAGCAAGACTTTGTGATTCATTTCTTATCCCAATTACACAGAGCATAGCATTTTTTCCGTTCAACAAAAAGAAAATGGGATGGCTTGGGTGAAATTTAAAGCTTTGCATCAGCCTGATGTGGACCACTGGTCCCTGACAGCTCTTCACACAACATCTGCTTTGCTCATCAGCTGGCCCAGGGCCAGCCCTGGCAGCTGCCAGTTAGAAAGGGGAAGACTTCTAAGGGGGAGTGGGAGTAGGAGAGGATCAAGTGCTGTCCCTGGAAGAACTGAAAAAAGTAGTTTAAACCAAAATTAGCAGTAGGTGAAGAAAGGAAATCCTGGCTGATCATCCGGGTCAGCTAGAGTAAGATTCAACAAACAAGTTAAATCAAGAGTTTAATCAATTTTTTTAATGAAAAAAGGTTCAGTGCAGTAAGAGTCAAGGTGACACATTCTGTAAGAGAAGTAAAGGATGGAAGAGCAAGAAAAAGAAGGTATGTCTTCAAACCAATCTTGGCAGCATTTATTTTTGGAGTTTAAGGTTTCTGGAAGCAACCTATAAATACTCTGAAAAATAAAAGAATTACAGGAGAGAAAAATCTCCATCTTAAAGCTCTGACACATTATAGAGAGCCTTACACTTTGTGAGTATTCTAAAAACTGGTGATGTGGCTGAAGGCTACTAAATTAAGGATCAAAAAAACCCCAAACTTACTTTACTTACTCCCTAAGTAAAACAATGGACCTCACACTTTTTCAATTCATTGGCTTTCATTGACTTTACTGAATTCACTCTTCAACTACTCAGTGCAAGAAGACATCATTAGTCCCTAATAAGAATTCTCCTGCCTGCAATAGCATCAGACAGGAAGAGAGAACTTCTGTGAGAAATAGCATGGACAGGAAATATGTACAAGAGTTCAATGAGCAGATTCACATTGTTTTAAACTAGGAGTGATTTAAGTTATACGACTTGTGGATGACTTTTTCTGAATCACATTGACACCATGTGTTTTTCAATGCCTGATGTTAAGCACTTAACATGTTTCTTAACTTAGTACTTATGAGCTGAGTTAATAGAATGTAAAAAAACAGCCTTTTAGACAATTATAAAACCCAAATTGTGCCCTCTGAAGAAAATAATGTAGATACAAGCTAAGGTGCAGTACAGTGACTCTTAATTGCAATCCGAGTGTGCACTGAGATAGACCAATAAGTGTGCAGAGAACTTTAGTGGTGACAGATACTTGGTACAGGAACCAGGAACAATACTTCTAGAGTTAAATACTTATATTCTACTTCTGCATCTGGGATTAAACTCTTCTTGACAATCCCCTTTGGCTTGCATTACTGAACTAGATAAGATAAAATTAAAGTCCAAGCAAACATAAGAAGTATTTTTAAAAAGAGATCATTTTATACTGTAAGATAATGACTCCCAGCTAATAAAAGTTTAAAGCATTAGCATAGCTGGAAACAGTGTTACATGAAGTGTAATTCCAATACTGCAACTTACCTCTTCCCTATGATTCTTTATTGGCATACAGAGAATACTCTGAGTCTTATACCCTGTGATCTGGTCAACTTCTGCATTGAACCTTGGATCCTGATACAAGAAAAAAAATACAATTATTTGACTACTTGCCTAAAGACCAGTTATTTTTCCTCCCTGGTTTAAAGATTAAGAAAAGTACAGTATTTGACTTCACTGTTACCCAGGATAACAAAGGTTCCATTATCATCTAATAATTATATAAAGTTCTCACTACCAGCGTGTTAAAACATCAACAAAAAAGCAATTATGTGGAACGTGAGTGCCTATGGATAAATAAAACTGTCAGAAAGAACAAAAAAAACCCCAAACCCTTGGAGAAGCATTTCTTGAGCCTAGAGCATCATTATAGTAAACGCATACATGGATTAACCATCCCTAGTATAGCTTTTGTCATCAAGAAGAAATGACAGAAGCTGTAATTTTCAGTTCTGTATGCCTTTATTAATTAGGTAGTCAATTAATTCATTAAAATTTCCATCATCCCTAAATTCAAAGCACAAAATCAACATATCCAAAGAGCCTGGAATGAAGAGATGTTAAGCTGAGGTGTAAGAGATGTCCTCTCCTAGTGCTGGATTCTCTTCCTTTTTTCATCTGGCCTTGTATTAAATAACTCAAATCGCAGAGTATTGTTTCGTGTGGGAGACCTCTATACAGTTCAAACCCTCATCCCGTTCTTGTTCATTCAGCTCTTGCTCTTTGTGCCTCAGGTATGATAAAATTCTCCAAAGTATTTTTAGTCATAGGACTCCAGTTTTGCAGACAACTATACTCACAATTTCATGCATTTTGGTGCAGAAGTATCTTATGTCCTTATACAAGCAGAAATGTAAACATTTAAGTGTCCAAAGCTAGAAATGCAAATACTGGTATGCACACTGCTGGTTATGATGGGGCTGATATCTGACTGCTAATGTCAAACTTAGATAATTTATTTTGATGTTTGCATTCCTCTAGCATTAGTCATAGCTACATGTTTCTGTATATGCGTGTATCTATAATACATGTATTATAACCAAAACCATGGTGTCAGGTTTGCATCTTGACTGGTTTCAGTCAGTATAGCTCCAAATACATATGCTAAAATGGCAAGGTTACAACAGCTGATACTATGGCTTTTTCTTTTTTTCAAGAATTGTTCGAGATAAATTTTCTTGGTTTACCTCATACGCATTCTTGATGTTCAGAGGCTGGCCTATAGCTGCTACGTGACCCACAATGCCCTTGTTCCACTCCAGGCGAATGCAGTTGTTGGAAGCTTCTTCTAGGGTGGAGCCTTCTGCCACGTCAAACAGCCTACTTACAAGAAACTTCTCATTAGAGCTATCCTCACAGACCAAGAACAGGGAATAGCGATCAGCTGCTATAAGCTCGTGGATATGTAGGAAAATTTTATGGCAGAGTGCTGTGACATCTAAGTGACTAGAAATATCTTTCACGAGTTCTAATAGTCTTGAGCACTGATCCCCTGCACTGGTCTCAATCCTTGGAGATTGCAGAGGCATCTGTTCCTTCTTTTCAGAGCCAGAGAGGAAGCTCACTGCTCCTACTGAGTCCTTGACAAAAATAGGCCTCAAGGGTCTGTCAAATTCAGAAGCAGAGATTTTCCTCGCTGGCGTCCCAGAGTTGGTGGTCTCAGCACAGGCAGGCTGGTGACAAGCACAGGATTCACTCTGGGACTTGGTTGCCTCCTTGCAGACTGGGATGGTATGAACTCTCTCAGCAAACCATGCATTAACCATTTCTCTGTAAAACAAAAATAAAAATACAGTGAATGGTGTAAGTTAAAAAGCTTCAGGAAATAATATATATTTGAAGAGGACACTGCAAAGAGGATAACTTTGAACCTTTTCATACAGTGGACGTGAGTGCACATGTAGTGCTCCTCTGTATCAATATTCTTCAATTTGACGCAGCACTTTGCCTAGATTAAGCAGTAATGTTTTATGCTCCATAAAAAGGAAGATATTTTTGCCTAAAGGAAATACCTGAATAGTGCAGAGGAAGACTGCTTATGCTGTGGCTTTCAGAATATAGAAGATCAGAAGTTTATACCGTAATTTTGTGCTTGAAAAATTCTGGTCCTTCCCATTCCTAAGATTCGAATTTCTGTATAAGATGTATATATTCATATAAAGACAAAACTTTCTGTTCTAATTCTGTTTTTCTAGACCATTTCTAACGTTTAAGAAGATAATTTTGAACTTTAATTCTCTCTGTCAAATCACCTGCAGCCCCTCCTATTCTTATGTTGCCTATGCACTATTTTTAAGTTAATTTCCCCTGCTCTCTCAGAGTTAATGAAAAAATGCTGGTTTGACTCAAAGCACAAAAGTTTTGCTTAAAAACTGTCGGAAAGAAAAATGAATATTTCTAATTCGAGCCCCTTCAAAATAATGAAAAGACAGGCTGTTTTCATGCATCTCTATTTCCTTTCCTTGCAGATGAAACTGATTGCCTAACTCAACCCAAAATACTGAATAGCCCCAAAATTATATTTTTGAAGAATTTACCGTTAATTTAAAAATGTCACACATCTCTAGTATTTAACTGTTTCACAAATTAACTTAGCACTAGAATGCCAACTTAGTAATGTCCTCACTAAATACAGCATATCTTGAATTATTCATAAGCACGCATATCATTAATAACAAGAGTATACTTCTACTTATTACTATAATATTTTCTTGTCCAAAATCTGTTGTTTGGTTGTTGTTGTTTTTTTTTTTTTTAAATACAAGGCTTTTTATTTCATTTACTCAGTGTCGAGGATTCCTCACAGCACATGATCTACTCTGAGAAGAATTTTTTTTTTTTTTTTAATTACATAATGTACGGGCATAGGAACAGCAAAAATCCTATTTAAAAAGTCTGATCTTTTGGAAACCTTTCATGGTGGTCATGTTTTAAATTTGGGATATTTTTTATTTGCTCAGCAGACCACAGGAATTTCGAGAGTGAAGCTGAATGAAACCATGGAAATTAGTCAGGTTAGTCAGCCGCTGATCGGTTACATGCTGTGTATATGTTAAATATGAAAAGCACTGTACATAGCCTTTTTTTCCTTACAGAACAGCATCATCTATGTTGTAGAATACATTACTGCAAGTGTAATTAACCATTAATTCAAAGCAAAGTAATCGATTAAAATCTAAAGTCCACCAGTATTATTTTTATTAGCAAGCAATCCACAACAAGAAACTTACTTGTCTTTTAGGAAAGTTTGAAAGAGTTTTTCAGATTTTGCAATCACATATCATTTGGAGACCTCAACTGTACGCAAACATGCTACGAAAAACTGAATCGATTTAGGAAATAGTGTAAAGGGAGCACCTGGGCAAAAGAAAGTCATTATGTGTCTGTACCTATTCCACTTCATAGAATCACAGAATGGTTTTGGTTGGAAGGTACCTTAAAGATCATCTAGTTCCACCCCCCCTCCCATGGGCAGGGACACCTTCTGCTAGAACTTCAGCGCGAGCTACCTGGTAATTTTTTTCCACTCAAAAAAACATGTCTACCTGATATAAGTATCATTCAATGTAGCACTGTAAAACCAAATTCTTCTCTTATTCACACCACTGCAAGTCCAAATAAATGGGTGACACACTATTCTTTATTTTGGCTTCTGTCTGTGTACTGTGGTCCTGATCATGCAGAACTTTACATATGTGGTTAACATCATTTATAGCCCCAGTGATCTTCAAGGCTGAATGGTCAGTGTGGTCACACAGGACATTAGTGAATCTTCTGACAATGAGAATCCAAAACCACTGAATGAAAAGTTGGAGACAATTAAGGCAGTGGATTTTTGCCATTGGGTTCCGCAGAGTTAGGATTTCATTCCATGTTTTTACATTTTCCATGAAGCTGCTGGAACAGTGCTTGCCGTAGCAATAATATACCTCAATCAACATCTATTATAAATTTCCCAGCAATCAAAAGCTAGTCCAGTTACTGGAAACATGGTGCCAGAGAACACAATGAAATTCCATTGTTATTCTGAAAGAGTTTTGGTGCATTGCTTGGCCACTTATTTTTAAAGGAAGTAAGTTCTGCTTTCTAAGTATATTAATAAAAACTACCAAAGGTCCTTCTTTATTATAGCAGTAATATGTACTTTTTTTGTGGAGTTACCTCATCCAACTGTTTCTTGCAGAGAAGCATAAAGAACAACTAATATATAATTAGAACTTTGACTTTAACAAGGTTACTTTATAGTACTTAAACAGCATAAGTATTAAATGTGGGAGCTGTGACCATGTATTACTAAAGTGCATAATATAATTTGTGTAGGGCAATATCACATTTGCAAAAGATGTTTCAATGACAGTCAAAATAAGAAGCTAGCATTTGATAACATTTGGAACTTTTATTTAGTAAAATGAATAAGAAAACAGAATAAAAATTTGTGATGAAAATCCTTAAGTATCCTAAAGAAAAATAAAAAGCTTAAAATGCAAAAATTTGCAAGTAAACGCAGTACAACCTCTAAAATCAGTGCTTGTGATCATATGTGTTATGTTATATGTGGTTTCTTTTTGTTTTACTGTAATCTCCCCAAGAAAAGAAATTGCCTGGAAACGTTAGCTTTTTCTAAACAAAATTTAGCATCTAGCACTAAGGCTGCAGAAAAGAACCTGAAAATGCGAGGTGGGTGCATTTAAAGCCTCAGACGCAAGAAGGTAGATATAGTATAATTGATAGTTTTAAAGAGATGGCTTGTGACTTGACCCAGTTTCACGATGTGTGTGTGCTGACTTGATTTTTGAACATCGAGGACTGGCATTAATGTAAAACAAGATTTAAAAGTAATAACTGTAATAACCTAGTATCAGATGGAGGGCGTTCTTAAACTAGCAAGTGATTAGGCATAGGAAGCCGTGTACTTTGTCTAGGCATGTTTGAAAATGCCCAGGCGTGAACCTGTACTCTTGCTGAGTGACAGCACTTTGTAGAGCAATCCAATTCACTGCTGATTTATACATGAGGAAAGGAGAATGTAAAATGCTATCATTTCACCTAGCTCTGTTTTACACTGAATTTACATATGTGGATGTGTTAATATAAGATAGGCAGAGAAAGAATCAGGTGCCCTTTGTGGACAAAGCAAAAGCTACAGTAGAAATTCGGTTTGTCAGTTGAAACCTGCCATTTTTTTTATTCTGGAATGCTGTATAATGATGTCCCCTGGCCTTAATGGTGTAGTAATAGTAATCAGTAAGAACAATGCATTCTGAATTCTAATACCAGTTCTCAAACTGTGGCCATGAGTTAATTTAGTTTTTACCTTCTTGCCTTTTTACTATGTGAAATAAGCATTCATTTCTCTAGCTTATGGAGGTGATAGAGGGATGTGGAACATAACTTAAAATCTTTCACATGAAAGTAATCACATTTCATTAATAAGTACTGACTACTTGTTAGGTATCTGCACTATTTATGAAGAACTTTGACATTGAACAGAACTATACGTGGAGCTGCATAATTATGACTAACATAGTCCTGTTTCCTTTAATGTCTCTTAGATAATGGTCCAGTAACTTGCGAACATAGTGTACGATTCTCAAAAAGCTCTGTAGGTTAACAACAACAACAAATCCTTAACTATACTGTTTAAAGCATGGTTTTCAACTTCAAACCATTTAGGCATTTTTATTTGGGCAACAGGAAAGCCGTTCAAATTCAGCTGGAATAAGAACAGCGTTCACTGACCTTTACTGAATGCCTCTTCTAACAAGGAAACTATTTAGCTCCTTTTACTCACACAGTTATACACATGGGTGGAAGAGCTAACATTTCACGTTAAACGATGTATTCTAACTCTGTTTAAAATCTATCAGACAAAGTCTTGACATGCATTTGCTTGTTGACACTGAGTCCTATATAACAATGCATGACAAGGAGAATATTATTACTAACATAACTGCCTTCTCAGCACAGAATTAGCTCAACAGATATCCAATACCAGACACATTCTGAACCACAAATGAGGTTACTGGAAATTAGTAATAAGTGCTATGTAAGATTAAGATGTCATTTTGAAAGGACTACAGGTAGAAAAACCACTTGTGACTATTCATATGAACAGTCTTCAGTAAGCATCAACATTGTCAAGAGCTGATTGTAAAGACCAGACCCTTGCTGTAGAAGTAAATTTAGAAGTTGCAGGAGTGTATTAAACAGGAGCAGATACTGATCTGTAGTGACCTATGCAGATAGTTAAAACCAATGCAATGTCTCCATCCCAGCATGGCAATGACTGCAAGTTGAGAGTTAGAGGCATCAGCATCCATTCCTTGTGAGCTGCATGTATCCTTTACTGCACTATGATCCTTTATTGCAGTATGATCCTTCACTTGAGAAAGCTATAATTTATCCCAGAGTTCATAAACAGGAATAGCTGAATATGAAGTAACCATTTTTCAGTCACTTCTATCCGCCAAATCCAGTCTTTCCTCTATAAAACACAATTTCAAAGGAGCATGACAATAGTGACTGCTGAATTTGGCTGGTGACCTTATCAGCAGATGGCAAAACTGGAGAGAAATTTTGAAGAGATAGGGATGAGAAAGGGATGAAAATATAATGGCAGGTGAAAGATTTGAAGAAAAAAAAATGGTTGTGTGATCCTCCCCTCTATAATCACTTGTATACAATTATGCATTATCTGCATTACGTGAGAACTCAGGAACTTCAGAGTAATTGAGACTCTTTGGCCCTGATTTGTTAAACACTCTACAGAAGGTAGACCTGTCCCTAAAGCAAGAAGTTTTTGATATGAATAGGCAACAAAAATAGAAAATCACTGGGTGAGAAAACACAGGCACGAGGAAGCAATATAGCTTGAGCCAGGTCATGCAGAAGGGCACAAGTAGACCTGAAGACAACCTCAGGTCTACGACCTGAAGAGAACCTTGCTTTATTTCCTGGGCTGTATGTATCAAACCGTGCTAACCTAACACAAACTACTGTTCTACTCAAACACTGAGAATATTAAATAATTTATTGTACCCATCTTTGCTTCATTGCGATTACCTTCAAAATACACAACATACCTCTCAAAAAAACCAAAACCCAGTGAAGATGTTTAAAGAGTAACAGCCAGTTTATAATTGTCTTGCTCACACATGTAACCATGCTGCATATGTAAGACCATACCAATGTGGCCATTCAGCAAGTATTTGGTATCTTTGGACAAGATGTGCAAAAACAGAGCACAAAAATAATACCAAGATGCAACAATGATGGTATACTGCATCTTACTTATCTTGCACAAAGAATGCATAATTATTAGCGTACCATAAAAGCACTGAGTGATGAGTAGCTTTCAGTGAAACAACAAATAATTCCCCATGTTCTCTGTTGCTTATAAATCTTTCATATATACAATGTGTAATGTTTCAACACTGGTGCGGACTGTTTTGCTAATTTTTCATTCAAACCAGCAGTTACTGATAACACACTTCAGGAGAGGAATTCAGTCCAAACTTGCCTAGTAGAGAATGGCAGCTTTCAAGTATCTGAACTCCTGTGGCCTAATCCTGCTAGTGGTGAAATCAATAATATTTCAATCCAAGCTTCATAACTCTCAATCGCCTTCCTTAAAATAACCACTACATGTCTTTCAATTTCTTTCCGGCATCTTGTCATAATTTAGACTTAGAAATCATTTAAAGTATTACCAACAACTGGAAAACTATTCTGTTTTAACAAATGAGTCTGAAAGTCAAAGTCACTTGGATGTTATACTTGCCTTCCCATTTTCTTTCCAGTACTTCCTATTTCACAATCATGTTCTAAGTGGTTTTGTATCCTTTCTGGCCATGGAAAGATTTAAATACTGTACGTAAGGCCTCAGTAGATGGAAGCAGTAAACTGACTGTAAAAGAAGTGTTTTCAGACTAACTAAAAAAGTAGATTGACAAAGACAATAGTTGTTTTTCCTTAAACTCTTTCCAATTATAGTTACTAGAGATACTACTTCTAACAGTGTAGGCAAATAGTTTTTGAAGACAAAGTATGACACTGCAAATTTTTTGGCACAACTCAAATACATAAGCATACATTTAATTTTAAACATGTTAAGTGCTCCAACTGACTTCTGTTTGAATACAAATCTAAATTAAGAACTCTAATTCTTGATTCAAACCATGGTTATGAAAGAGTGGAATAACTTTTTAGAACTATGAAATAATGTAAATCTTGTCTGATGCTCATATTATTTTTTAAAATAGGAGGCAGAGGTTGCTTTATTATTTGAAGCAAAAGTATTTGAACTAACTAACACTAACAGGCTAGTCTTGGTTATTTTCAAGTTTTCTTTAACAACCAAACTGCAAGCTTAACTTTTCACAAGAAAGCTTTCTTCCCTAGAAGGCACTTCCTATTCACAATATAAAGACAGACAGAATAAATCCTCAGGGACTGAAGGTCAAATTCTAGAACGTGACCTTTATTTCTCCTCCAAATATTGACTTCTTGTTCCAAGCTCAAAAAGATAAAAATAACTATGTACCTAATGATTTTGTTGTGGAAAGCAATAGGACAATGCCAGTGACTTTAGTGAAAGACAGATTAAAAGCTAAGTTCACACCTGCCTGGAGACTTAAGTCTTAGGTAGCACTTCAGTTCCACTTATATTCCTAAAATGGGGGTTAAGTAGGACTTAAGTGGTGCAGAGGCTTTGGGATGGCTCTCTGTGCTGGGGTGAGTTCACCGTAATGCACAACTAAATGGGAAAATACATATCTTTTACTAAGCAAATATATTTTGTGGCTATATTTTCAGTGCTAGACCTAATGTGAAATTGCAATCACTGAGTTATTCACAAGGACCATTTGAGTAGGGCTTCTCTTCTGGCACTTTGTAAATAGTTCCTTTTGTATTTGATGCCTTTTTTTCTTTTCTTCTTTTCTTCAAGTAAATCACATAAATGAGAAAGCATTCTATGTAAATTTATGTATGTTTCTTTGCCAGTAAGGAAGAGGAAGACTTGTATTCTGTGGTTTTACTAATTATATTGGTTCATGAAAAAAGAAAAATGCTTCCTCTTTAATGATGAAAATAGGTGGTAGCATTACTTCAAGTCAAGAATGTATTGTCTAAAATTGCTTTGTTTCTAAGTCTTGACTTGCGTCGCATATTCCCACACAATTCAGCTTTATTCTACCACTCAAATGAGCATGAACACAGGCTACGATGTACTTTCTTTGATCTGAAGACAGCAGAGGTGACGTATCATGAATTTTATCCTTGTGCAGAGAGCTAGCACACTGTCTACACACTGTGGAAGTCTTACTTCAGCTTCAATATTAGACTGATTGGTATTTTTATTTTATGTGTGTTGTCTTTCTCCTAATCCAGTAGAAAGACATGCATTTCTTCCTCACGTGATGATTCTTCAACAGATGCCCAACACAAAACTTCCATGAACTTCTACAGTTCAGAAATAAAAGAAAGGGGTCTTTCTTGTCTCCCACAGAAGCAACGTATGCCTCAGCTCCACTTTTCTTCCCAATTAATTGCCAGAAATTTTGCCCTGTTCTCTATAAAGTCTTCCAAGTAAGAGCAAGAAAATGGAAATGGGATTTCAAATGCCTATTGCCATTACCAAAAGAACTGTAATATGATAATAAAGTTACCCTGAAACAAAAGAAGGCAAAAATAGATGTTAACTGTTAAAGTAGTTCACCCCATCTTATTTTCTACCTGTCCTCTAAGGTTTACCAGTTGTATTTTAATTAATCTATTGTGCATGCCCATTTGTTTCTTTATTACCTAGGGCAAACGGTACATAGTAAAAGCACATTCCCCTTGTAGCTGCTCCGTACTATCTACTGACTAGTTTATCTTCACACCAAAGATTCTGTGTCGGACTTCAGGTTACAGCTTTTTAGGAATTAAAGATGTAAATTGCTAGTAAGTGATTTCTTACCGTTTCTCAAATGAGAGTTTCTTCAGTCTACAGTAATTGCTGGTTTAGGCATTGTTTCCAAAATACTCGGGCACGCACCTAGCTTTATTTCCAAGAATAAATGCCAAAAATACTTAATCACATTTACAACTTCATGAGTGTGGGTAACATTCCTTACCTTCCTGAGTGCTTTTTGAATCGGGAGTTTAAAATATTTTGGGGTGATCTTAATACTTTGCAGTTATCAAGGAAGGCATAAAGATATGGATACATTATTTATAAGTGGGAAAACAGTAAGATGATTAGATCAACAAGAAAACTCTCCAAGATTTCTACAAAATTGATTCTTTTTCTCTACTTCATTCTGAGGAAAACTTTATAAACATCTAATAAAACCAAGTAAATGGGAGAAAATATTCTGATCCCTGCATTAACACTACTACTTCCTGTGGGTTTCAAGCCATGGTCCAAAGAACCCGTGGGTCTGCAGTCCTCTTGTAAATGCTTCGCATAGGACAATTTAGAAAAGCAAGTCCCCTTTCAGCATAATCAATTTGCATAGGATTCTGTGCCTCCACTGAAAACTGTTAGGCGTCCTTCAGTCATAGAAGTTTAAAACCCACTGCCTATGTACCAAGGTCATGTTAGGACTGGCTCATACCTCAATATTTCTAGGATTATTTTTTTTTATGTCAGTAATATCTTTTAAAGAAAAAACACAGGCCAAAGCACATTTCAATGCAGAAAATCTTCACTAGCTCTGTCTTTGAAAATCTGTATTTTCATACACTTGCTCCAAAAATTCATTTCCTTTCAATTAGAAAAAATTAAGCACACATATATTACCAAACAAAACAATGACATAATGCATATGACATATAATAGTTATGAGATTAAACATCAAATAGCGGGCTCAAAATGAAAGACATTTTTAAAAGCCCTCTAGACACAGAGATTAGAAGGCAAATGTCCTAAGTAATTTAGTACTGCAGGCAGCACATAACAACTGATTGTCCACCAGCCTTCAAGAAGAAAAAAAAACAAAACAACTGTACTTGAGGTGTTTTCAAAGTAATAAATGTAATTGATATATTCAAATTGTACAATCTCTGAATTCCAGCAAAGTACAGTTTCCTAGTAAAGGCCACTTTTGGAATCCTCAGTGAAGTGCTATGAAGTACCATACTGTTACAGACATTTATTTTTCCAAATACAAACCCACCTTAATTCATTTGTAAATATTTCCCAAGCCTGCTAATAAGACAAGATGTACTTATAACACAATAATCTTATTTCCAGTGAAAGGCATACAAGACTTGGGTTAATAATTTGTATCTATTATGCCATACATTTAGGAAACCAGACAAAAACTGCCTGGAACAATGCAGTTACTTCTAACCGAGAAGAGAATTTTTACTTTGGCTGTTTTGGCAGTCTGCTGCTTCTGACCGCAAAGAGCACTCAGAGAGAATCACTCCTGTATTTTTAAGAGTAGGGAGAAACAGGAAGTCAGAAATACAGAAGTATTCCATAGGGGGTTAAAATAAGTATGAAATTTGAACATGACAATGCATGGATATATTTTTTTAAAGGAACATAAAAAGACAAAGCTTCAACTGTAAATGTAGTACAATTTTTTGACAAAAAAAAAAGGCTGCAGATTATGCCTTTATAATGCCTAGTTAGAACAATTATATTCGTAGCAGCAGCTACAAAGAGCCTTTAAAAACAGTATGGGTAAACATGAAACACAATCTAAAAGAAGAATCATTTTACTTCAAAACGTTTCTGATTTCTGGGAAGCCAGAATATGATAGGCATTTCTAAAACTTTGAAAGGGGAAAAATAACAAAAGGAGCTGAAAAAAAAAATAAATAGCTTAAATTTAGTAGGAGCTAGGCATTTAGAAACTCTTGAACCCTAAGTGTGCAGTAACAAACCCTCCAGCCAGAAGCTTCGACAACCAGCATGCTGCATCACTAAGTGAACCAAATTCATCTCGTCGCCGAGTGTGCTGGTGACACACTTCCCCTTTGTTGTTCTGCACTTTGATCATACTGGAACGACGCTTCATGGATAATAGCTATTTATATTATCTCTGGATACCACTTGTGTCCCTGCTACAAAATAAAGTAATAAATAACTGACTCTGCAGCTTCCTACTCATGGGATCACAGTTTATTCACACGCTCAAAGGAGGGAGCAATTGAAAGCCATTCATCTGGATTACATGCTTGTAGGATTGCAACCTTGCGCTGCACAGGTGGATGTCAATAAACATAGCTTTATCGCAGAATATGTCAGTCCGCCTAGCCATCAAAGACTTGAGGAAGGCAGTAATGCGGCCTGCCTGGAGACACTATCAACCTCAAAGCATTGCAGGATCAAAACACAAGGTGTAAGCCATTTGCATATACTTATCTTCTCCAACACATTTTAGGGGAGAGGAGGAAAGCAGGTGCAAATTTGATACGTAGATGACCTGCAGCCCTTGTCCCCAAGAATCCAGAATATGGACTAGGGAGCCTAGCGACTCTAACAGCTATCACGTTATGAACAATAGTTAATGCAACCTAATTGTGAATAAAAAGACATTTTCTTTTGAAGTGCCACCTTGCCAGAAAATATAATTTCTATTTAAACCATGAAAACAGATACTAACATCAAATTGACTTACGCAAAACGGAACAAGAGCTAACTATTTAATGACTATATGAGATGATGTGACTCCCATTCTTTAAAAAAAAAAAAAAAAGAATCTGCAGGCATAAGACCACACAAAGCATTTATTTTGTAAGTATTATTTAGACACCTAATTAAAACATTTTTCGTGGGAATTACCAAAAAAACTACTGTATGAAACACTATGGGAATTAATTAATTGCCAAGAAAAAAATAAATTATATAATACCTATCATAAAATCACTAAATTAGGTTCTGATTCAAAGCTCATTACTATCAGTGGAGAGCACTTGTATTGCTCTGTAATAAACTGTTGAGCTGGTGATCTTTTCCTATTCCTGTGTATAAATATTTGAGAAACAGATAGAAAAGCTATCTTTATCCATCACCAATTGTGCCTTAGAATGTGAAGTAGAATATTCCTCTGTGATCCGCAAGATACCACATTAACTAAGTTCTTGGTCTATTGCTTTTAGGACCTGTGAGTACTTTGGCATATTATGAAGCAAAACAAGAAATGAGAAGCAGTAAATTAAGATTAGAGAACGGATGAAACTAGTTCAAGGAACGCTGCTTTACTTGACACAGTAAATATAATGCTAAGTAACAAAACATTAACAGCATAGTCTTTGTTCATTATATTGCTGTTGCACAAAGACTCAGCTAAAAAAAGCATGGCATTAAATTTTAGGGTTTTTCTCTTTTCAAGCTCTAAATAACACTACAATGTAGAACATTCAACCTTTCTACAAAGTACATCAGTTCTTTCAAACCGCTCAACTTTACAGGATATCATTTTAGTGAATAAAATTTGAACCAACATACAGTCAAATAACTTATCATTTGTCTTTTCAAATACAAACTTACATATAAAAGAGGTACTCCTTATTACGTAGGTATAGTTTTCTATTTATACAGCAAAGACAAAAAAATCCCACCATTCTATGCAAGAGAGCAGAGAAGAGAGTTTTGAGACAAATGCAATGTTTCCACCGCCTCAAAAACATCACAGAATTGTAGCCAAGCAAGAACTCAAAGTCAACAGTTTTTCTGCAACCCCCTCTCTAAGCGGAGAGGCATTGCCGTCACAGAGACACGATGAATTGTATTTTGTGAACTACTGCCTTTCAGACCCACACAAACACAAAACTGTGTCTCAGCATTAAAAAAAAAAAAGACTAACCAAACCTCTCTATGGGGAAAACAAATCTGACATAGCGGTTACTATTAATTAGCATTCCTATTTGTTCAATACTACTTCCAGTTTCCAAAGGAAGTGTGACAGGCTGAACTAATAAAATGCTACTTCTCAAAGCTGCTAACACCCTATTTCCTGGGCAAACAAGCCACCCTTCAGTTCCATACCATGCACTAGTGTTCTGCAGAAGATCAAGGTTAACTACTTCCATCTATGCATCCTACACCTACGCACAGCCTTTTTTTTGAAAAAAATCAACATTTAAAAGACTTTTTAAACGGCATTTTTATTATATTTCTGTTAAATGAGCCTAAGGAAGAAGCAGCAGAAGAAAGAGGACCGCATGACAGATGGTCACAAGCAAGCAGGTGACCCCTGAAGCTTTCTAGCTTGCCGCGAGTCAATTATTCATGGGGATTTCTCTTCTTACCGCCCCATCCCATGCAGAGAGGAGCAGCAGCAAAGCCTCATTCAGAAGGCGTCCATCCCCGCCCGGGGACCCGGCGGCGGGGAGCGCCTCGGCGGCGGGGAGCAGATGGTGCGGCCGGGAGCAGGAGCGTCCGAGGAACAGACCGCGGGACTTACTAACCCGAGCTCTCTCTCCACCAAGATATACCGTGGGAGTTGCAGATCGCCTCTGCTCTGCATCCCCGCTGCTTTGTTTATCGGAAAATATTCAACATGGAAACCTGACTCCACTTCTAAAAATAGCCGAATTTACTCGGTTTCAACTTGAAGTCCCACTGCTGAAGTGTGACAACGGTGAGCAAATACCTCGTCTTATCTCCAAAAGGCAGCATGTCCAGCCGGGNNNNGCGCCCCCCTCCTCGGGCGGAGCTCTGGCCTCACAGGCACCACCTACGGCTTCAGCTCCCGACTCGGCAGCGCCCGCGGCACTTCACCCGTCCGGCGGCCGCCGAGATGTCAAAGAGGTGACAAGCCCCCAGCGCGACTGAGCTCTTCAAGAGCAGCGCTTTGTTTTGAGGTTACTAAGTAATGACGTGACCCGCCCTCCCGAAGAGCTTAGATGTTATCTGGGGCTTCGACATATT
>VZSZ01010267.1:2024663-2130283 GCA_013398815.1 Ibidorhyncha struthersii
CGGGAGCCCCCGGCACCAGCGATGCCCGGGGAGGCAGAAGGAGGCGTTTGTGTCCGCGGCTCTTTGCGCCGAGGCTGAGCTGGAGCCGTTGGCCCAGGCGGTCCCCACGGGGCCGGGGAAAAAAAAAAAAACAAAACAAAACAGAAAAGCGATGAAAAAGTAAATTGTTCTCCCGGAGTCTGGCAAAGGGATTTTTCTCCCCCACCCCCCACTTCACAGTTATTTTCTTTTCAAGGTATGGCCTGTCTCAGCCTGCTTTGAAAAAGTGGTAAATCGGATGTCACTTTGGAGTATTTCGCTGTTGGGTGTCAATGTATGATCTTTGATAGACCTCAGCCTGGATATGAGTACTAAAGCCCTGGCTTTTCAGTCCTTCCTGCCCACGGTGAGGCCTTCAGATCTGGTTTAGACATTTAATAAGCACAGCCCAGCTTTGAAGATGCTCCAGACACACAGCTCCTACTTTCTCTAACATTAGCTAGGATTGAAATACTGGTTAATGCTGAGCATCACTTTCATGTACTGTAGTTCCATTCTAAGATATGCATGTGAACACATTTATAATAATTTATAATCTGCATTTACAACAGACCTTGCACAAAGTATGATGCACATGTGTGATTTCCCGTGTCATCACATGCAGTATCTTTGAAGGTAAGATATGAATAACAAATAGCAGCACGTTTCTAAGGAAAGGGATATATGGGGTCTTTAAAATTATTCTCCTGTGTAATCCATTGAGAAATATCATATAAAATGTTTTCTGGTGCTCTTAAACCCCTTTCGGTGTATGCAAGGCAGCATGCTTCAGATAGAGCAGACATCCACGCACACCTTAGCAATTTTTTTGCAGTGCTTATAAAGACTTGACTTACAGAGACCTGACTTACAGAGAGGTGGGATTCTGCTGCCTGAGAAGGGGCAGCAGCAGGAACTTCACGGCAAAGGGATTGAGAGCCTCTCAGTGAGCTTGGGGAAAAAGTTTTCTCTTCTTTGTCTTTGTGTCCCATCTGTGCATAGCACTCACTTGGACACGTGTGTCTTTTGGCTGTAAGAGTTCGTGTGTAATATGAGATACACAGAAAGGGAAGTTTTACATGAACGTTACTCTGTTATGAAAGGAATCTCAAGAGAAATGTGCATGGTGACCAAAGAGCAAATGCGAACGTAAAGTATAAACCAGTTAAGACATGCTGCAAGAGTCAAGCCGCTATTCAAGGCAAAGAGAAATCTTTCAGCAGGGAAACAGGGAATCACCAAACAAACTGCATAAACAGACAACATGGCAATAAATGAAGCTGATGCTTAGTGACAAAACCTGGAAAGTGTGGTATGTTAGAAAAAAGAAAATATACCTGTCATGTAACTCACAGATTTCTAAATGAACCGCTTCGTTTCAGGAAAAGGGTTTTGAGGCTACAGTAGACATGGCAATAAAAGCTTCTAAGCTAGGCAAAGCTTTTGGAAAATAACACTATGTTAGAATGATTAAGAAGTATATCAAAATGCAGATTTTATAAATATCTGAAACACCATTTCCTTGAATGGTCTCATATGCAATATAGATCATAGTACTGCTCATCCCATCTCAAAAAGCAATTGCAGGATTATCGGAGGTGATCTAGACAGGCAAAACAAGCATGACCAAACACATGGAAATATCTTTTCTGTAAAGACGCAGAAAGAGTTTGTTTACAAAAGGATGAATACAAACATGTAGTTTAATTACAGGTATTTAAAAAGTAAGATAGGATTTTCTCTCTGTCTCATAGGAGAATAACAAGGTAATGGTCAATGAAATTATGTCAGCTGCAATACATAGCCTCTCATTTCATATAATTAGGAGTAGCACTAATAGAAATAAGCATTTATACTGTAGTAACATCCAGTAAGCCCCACTCAAGAACAGATATTGTACTGAGCACTGTAAACATGTAATATTAAATACTAGGTGAGCTGAGGAGCATACAGCATCACTGTACTTAATGCCACAAGGTACTGGGACCCTGGGGTGAAGCTGCCTCTACTGTGGACAGCTGCCCAGGCTGGGCCAGTGCAGGTATGAGAGGGTACCAAAGGAGGGGGAGGCTGTGCAGTGCAACAGCACTGTGAACTTTGCTCGGGGTTGACAGCCGCACCATTATTTAGCCTACAGATAAGAATCAGTAAAGCCAATGCAAATGATTATCTTCCTGTAAATTCAGTGGCAAAGCAGCCGTTCAAAAGATTGCTACCCAAGCAAAGAATAGCATAGTCTTTCCCAAAAGAAATAAAAATGAAACAGTTAGGGGGGGAAAAGGGGATACTTTCTCCGTATCCGATGAATTTCCATCAATAATAATGAACATGCTGTTTTCATTTTTAAGGTGACAGGAGGGGATGAATGCCAAGCATAACAAAGAAGTGAATGGTAAAAGTGGAAAAAGTCTTCCATAATTTTGGCTTCCAAAGTGCTCTGAAAAAGCTCCGTATATCTTAGCTCACGCCCAGCTTTCCAGTTTGTCTCCAGAACTTAGATGACAGAATTGATGTGCGGTAGCTATAAACCTGAGTTTGTAGTAATGGCATACAAATAAATATGTGTGGTTCAAGTGTTGCTCATAGCAAAGCAGTATGCCTTGAGAGCTCAGTATAGAAGCCAGGATGCTTTTCCAGCAGTAGGCCATTCTATAGCAGGACTTGATGGCAGAAAAGCCTTTTAGCTGAAGGTTTTCATTTGTATGTTTTGCAAATATTGTCATGTAAGGAGATAAGAAAGGTGGGGTTGTTCTGTATGTCCAAGGCACATAAATTGGAAATGCTGCTAACTCATGTTAATTAGTAAGAACAAATATGGAAGTATGTAACCAGAGAAGTATTTATGTGTTATTTTATGTTCAAAGAACTCTGTATTTATTTAAACTTATTTGAAAGTAATTTATTTCTATATCGTTTCCTTTTAAAAGAGAAGAAAATAAGGTTTCAAATGTCACCATAGTTGACTTATTTGTCTGACTTACTCGTTAGATGAATTGGAGCAGCAGTTAGCTTTGCTAAGAAGTGGGAATTGGCTGTCTTTCTACCAGCGCTTAAATCTGGAAAACAGTTGGTCCATTTTGGCCCCTAAAACAAGTTTAGGGCTGTACTATATTGCCAGTGAGGCTAGAATATGATAAGGTAGAGGAAACTATTCCGCTTCTTTGTTGGCCAGCACTTTTACACACGCATGCACACACACACGCAGTGGAAGAAACCTAATATTAGTAAAGCGAGTTTCCATTTCCCTTACGTTATTTAAGTTGCATAGAGAGAGTGAAATAGCAACTGAAATCCAATTCATTTAAAATCTAATTGTTACTTTAGTGATGAAAATACTAAATCATGAGAATGTCTTATCAGTTAATTCTCTCAGTCCTTTCCAAATAATTGCTGGAAATGCTTCCCAAATAAACATAGCTATGCAGAGCTGCTCACTCATTGCATAACCTGCCTTCTCCTCTGGGATAACATTGCATATGTCCTACAGGAAGCCATGTAAAATAGTAGCTTCCTCCTATTTTGATTTGAATGTGATTGAACATTTGCGTCAATCAAAGTACCATGCAAAATAATTGTTAATCTCAGGAAAGCAGCAGCTTCTCAAAGTTGTTTGTAATAGACAGACATTTGTCTGGAAAATACTGTCTAACTTTATCTCCCGAAAAATGTAATTTAGAATTTGAGTTTAACATATTAGCATTTAATATGTCAGCCGACCAGTATGCTCAAATTTTAACCTTTTCTATTTTTTATTGGAAGTCTCAGGAGAAATTTGAAGACTGTTACCAAGTCTCTTTCGCTCTTTCTCAGCCTCCTCTCCTTTAAGCTAAGTAGTGCCACATCTCTCAATCCTTCCTTGAACATCACGTTTTCCAGCCCTCTGATCATTCTTTTTTCCCTTTGGACGTTTCCCAGATTGTCTCTGCCATTCCTGCAGTGTCTCACCAAGCTAGGATCAAGGAGTCCAATTGAACACATGTCAATACTAAATGAAGTGAAGGGGCTATTTTGGGTACCTTGTGGGCTATATTCATGCTAATACAGTCACCTTTGGATATGCCTTCTTGGCAACAGCCTGACATTGTTGACTTGTGGTGACTGACTCTACTCTCTATTCCCTTTTTCTAAATACTTGCCAGGTAGTCAGGTGTTGGGTATGACTGGGTATGATGCAGGTAGGTGAAACTGTAGGTGGACTTCTCAGCATCATTACTGGTTTTGCTAGCTAGAGCTTCTGGTACCTACGTGCTAGAAGCACATCTTCAGTGAACATGCAGACACAGTGTTGATCTAGAGTAGGGAGATGATGCTGTGGTTGTATCACGTGGGATAACAACAAATGCAATGCATTGACTGGTTCAAATGGGCTACAACCCCCAGTAACTGTGCACCCACATAGCCCATTTCCAGCTGCATTCAGCAGACCTTTCTGGGCTTCTGACATGTTGAAAATTGAAGCTGTGATCAACCTGTTCTTTCTCTTAATGTATATAGAGAGTTTGGCATAGTTTAAGTAGGAGGTAGTGGGTAAGTAGAAACTTGTGTAGGCCAGATTTCATTCCAGGCCCTTCACAAGTGCATAACAAACCCTTTTTTTTCATTTACATGATACATAGCTTATTTTTAAAGACCTTTTTAGCACCTATGAGTTAGTTAGTTATTTTCAATTAGCAGTTGATCTTGTTAGTACTTTTATAAGTAATTGTGACTTTGAGTCAAAGTATTGGTTTTGTACTTAGACTTACAGATAATTATGAAGTCAACTTATAAGGGGCTTTTTTTTCGGAATTGTGGTTGTTGGGAGCAGGAGACTGAGTGATGAACTGTATAAATAAAAGATTAGTCAGACTTTTTTCAAGTACATATCCTTGCAGTTTGGACCTTGCTGTTTAGGACTGCATGGGCTGCTTAAGCATTTGTGAGGAGGAGAACCCTGACTCCACTGGAGTAGTGCAATAGCTTTCACCATGTCAGCAGATCCAGATTTTAATT
The DNA here is from genome assembly GCA_013398815.1 of Ibidorhyncha struthersii. Lineage (NCBI taxonomy): Eukaryota > Metazoa > Chordata > Aves > Charadriiformes > Charadriidae > Ibidorhyncha > Ibidorhyncha struthersii. The sequence continues at coordinate 2,029,674 of VZSZ01010267.1, forward strand.
CAATTCACAGCTTCAATCTCTCTCTGCATTCTCAATTGACAGTTATAAAGAGTTGCCCTAGTATCTGCAGAAGACAGCAGGTTATGTATCAAAATCTGTTGAGGATCTGACCAGCGTTGGCACAGTGGGCAGCAGGATGTACAGCTCAATGTTTTCTGCTCTGAGTATTTGTGTAACATAGCATGCCAGAAATGGAACACGGGGGAATACTCTTGGGGGGGGAAACAAGAAGTAAATCCACAGTGGTTTGAAATACATTACTCTTATGATGATCTCCTCGTGTTTTCCTCACCCAGCAACTCAGCATTAATGCAAGGTTTTAGAAAGACTGTTGTTTTTACAGAGGGCTTTGAATCCAACGTGTCCCCGAGTATGTTGTTCACACAGTTAGTTTTCCTTGCTGCTGAACATTTCTACTGGTTTTCCTTTGCATTTATCTGTCTTCAGTAGCATGTACGGACCCTATTATAGTTTTTTCCAATAGATTAGAAAGCCATCTACTCTCCCATTTCTGTATTCATAGACCAAAATTCTCTATTAAACTTCTCACATATTAACCTAACAACTGGAGTTTCTAAAGGCTCCATATCATCACAAATTATTAGTACTGTTTCTTTCAGTAAAGCCCTTGGTTTTCTGGAGATGTTTTTTCAGCACATTTTCCCGGTAATGATCCCTCTGAAACCACAGAGAGGTGTAATAGCAGCAACAATGCCTAGCAGCTATCCCCCATCTCATACAATAAGAATAACTTTTGCCTACACTTTGCTCTGAGAATGCATGTCTGGTTGGGTCTACTATTACTGTTGCTTTTCTATTACTATTACTATTATGTTGCTTTTCTATTACTACTACTGTTTCTTTCTTTTCACTGCTTTTCACAAAATCATTTTCTATCTTGGACATGAGACCAGTTTACTTTGTTCTTTTAATGAATAACTTTGTCTTCTCTGTGTTAAAATATTGTCCAGACCTTACTAAGTGATCTTGGTTGGTCTATATTAATGGCCTGCATTTCCCATTATTTGTCACTCTGTAACTTGTAATTTGCAGCTTTTTCCAGCAATAATTTTATGTTTTTGTTTAGATCATTCAGTATGGATTGGGTCGATTTCATATGGACCACGCTGATGTTATACACTGCTGGGTTTTTTACCAAAAATGCTGTAAAGTTGTAAGCCAAAGTCCTACAGAAATCTTACAGAAGTTTCCTTTATCAAACTAATTCACAATCTCATGGGAAAATAGGAAGTTGTTTTTTTTTCCTGACAAAACTAATTTTATATGTTGACTGGCGTTAATTGTACTATCATCCTTTAATTGTACACTGATTGCTTCCTGTACCAGCCTTTCCATCAGTTTTCCTGACATTGATGTCAGGCAAAATGATCTGCAATTTCCTTATTAAATAATGGAACAATGCTTGCTTCTCTGTCTTCAGGAACTCACGTGGGATTTCAAGACATGTTTTTCTTAGTTTGGTTCTTTTTAATTTTACTTTACTGAAGTTTAGGGTTAATACCTGTTAAACGGGTATTATTTTACTTCCTAATATTTCAGAATCTTAGTAGTGAACATACGAATTTCTGCTTCGATAGGTCACATGAGGAATATTTTAGCAGCACAGAGCTGGTTAATCTGTCTGGTACTGTTTGTTACTATCACTATGAAATCTTCATAACTCAGGACATAACACTCACAAAACTGTATATGCAGTTAATTTCATTGTTTTCTGTCTTACCATAATGAGTAAAACTGCTGTTTAGTCATTGCCCTGGAAACTCTGAACTGCTGTACACTGTCTAAGGTACCCAGAAAATTTGTATCACTATGCAGTCCTGCTACAAATAGATAAAAGTAATAAATTCAGCTAGTGCCAAAGTTTTAAAGCATTTTTGTAAATCTAAAATTATACTCTCACTGACATTATTTACTTAGAGTAATAGAAGTCTTGAAGTCCAGACCCCAAAGTAATTAAACTGTTGAACCTTTCCAATTGATCTATGTGGAAGACATTTTTGAAACATGAGGTGTTCTTTTGACCCAGCTTGCACTGTACTTAACTGAATAAATTAACTCTTTTTGACCCATTAGGAGGAAACACACTTTAGTAAAACTGTGATCTGATTTACATGTGAGAAGAAACATCATTGCTATTCTAGATGCATGACTGGTTCTGGAAAAATAATTATGGACTAAAATCATCACTATACTTTCTAAAGACCACAATTGGAGTGTGGACTTCTTCGTACTGGAAGCTGTACCACAAATATATCTCTTGCTTGGGTGGGTATGTCATCAAATATTCACATATTTTTCTAATTTATGGAAGGAGGGGGGGGAATGGAGGCTTGTACCCAGTCCAATACAGAGCCTACAAGTAAACACAGAATATATCACTGAAGTATTGTGCAGTGGGCATAAAAATTGTTTTCAGGGCATTTTAGTAATGCACAGGCATATTCTGGTAATTAAGTAAAGAGCTAATCTGTGATTGTGAAAGGTCAACAAAAAATTAAACAGTAAACAAGGTGAATAGAGAGATTACTTATGTATATGTAACATTGATACTATAACTTAAAGGTATAACCACAAAATCTTCACTGTTCTGTACAAGCAAGGAAAAGGTGTAAGAGATTAGTTTGTAACTAAGGCTAACTGCAGCTCTGCTAAATCAATATGTTGGGCTTATATGGCATTTTAATTATACTCAAGAACAAAATGTATGAGCACAGTCAGGTTGAAAAGATGTTGTTATACATGAGTCTGTGTCTATTTCTGGATCCCATTTGATTTTTTTTGGAGGGGTGTGGCATCCTCAGGATCCTTCCATTTTCTCCTTCAGTTTTCATGCCTATCCCTCAAGACATATATGATGTAGACATTTGTTCAGCCAAGGGCATCTGAATGAGTGTATTCACAGCGTACCGTTGCTGATCACAAATCAGCTGCAATCTGATGAAGAGGTGTTCCCCACAGTGGCTGTTCTCCTGCCTCATCTCTTTTTTTTTTTTTAAGCTTTGGGTGACCTGAGGACCTGGAGCCTTCAAAACCTTTTGATACTAGGTAACTAGTTTCTGTCTAGTAAGTAAAAGAAGAAAACTATTAGAGCAAATCAGTGAAGTGGATCTTTAGACTCTCCCATCAAATAGCTTGGGGTCAGCACCACCCTGCCTTCCTGAAGAAGTGAAGCTGTATTTCTCAGGAAAATAGCGAGTGATCCAAGAGCTACCCGGTCCAAATTGTCACGGCTACATATCTTTTCACACTCAGTGCTCCATTTCTGAAATTGCTACTTACATTTCATCACTGGCAGGTTGCACACTGTTAGATTTCTGAGGCAGAGGTTGTCCATGGCCATGTGTTTCTGCAGCATTTAGCATAATTGGTACTTCATGAGCTGCTGAAAAAAAAACCAATACAAATGACAAAGTAAAACATTTTTTGTTGGAACCCAAATACCATTTGCATCTCTTAAAAGCTTTTCTATTAATCAGTGTGCCCCCATGAGATCAGTGAGGACAGCAATAGTTGTCACTGGTCCTATACTACAGATGGTGATAACAAAGTGGAAAGATTATGTGATTTGACTTAGGCTATAGAAAAAGTTTCTGTCATAGCTAAAATTACATCAGGTGAGTCACTTGTTTTTAGTATCGCATTTAGTCTTCTAAACCCAGTGGTGATTTTTAATGTATCTGTGTTTTCTATAGCCATGGGGGTTACACAGCTACTTCTGGCAGCTTATACCGTGTCCTAGGAGAGAAAGAAATAGTTATGTCAACAGCGTGTTGCAGGCTGCAAGCAACACTGTCCGATTGTCAGGTGTGCCAAACCTGATTTGGTGTTTTTGCTCCCAAATGGATAATGTGAGCATCTGAAAACAGCACATACCTCACTGATGACTGCCTGATCTGCTGGCCAGTGGGCTCGCAGTGAAGGAGAAACTTGGCCACTCAGCCCTGAAAGTAGGTAGATGGCTCATCTCTGAGCGGGGCCAAGCTCATAGGAGTACTCTGAGGGAGCTCAGCAATAGGCAGTTCCGGAGTATAACAGGATTTTGTGCCTGAGTGGGACACCAGTATGGATGTAGGTGGCTCTGTTCATGTCTTTAAGCAGTCAGTTAGATGCCTTGGGATTTAAAACACCAGAAGTGCCATATGTAAGTACTCCTGGAAGCCACAGCCAAGCATCAGTGACCAGCTACCTGGGATTTTTTGCTCTAAAAATGTAGGCATAAATTTATTTTGGTAGAATATGAAAATGTGAACTGTGGCTATCATCCTTCAAAAGCAAAAAGTCTCATCCAATAAAGGAGCCAAGTACCTGCATGTTAGCTGTTGTGGCACCCCACTTTTAAGGCCTTAAGTGTAGATTTTAGACCAGGGGAGAATCAAACTGTCTGAGAACAAAGCTGCCAGAAAGAGCTAGGTACACAGGGAGAATGATATGGAAATAAGCACGATCTTGCTAAACTTTTACAGTTTGGAACAATGATATTAAGGAGACTTTTGATGAGCCTAAAACTCCTTCCAGCTGCTTGCGAGCTGCCGGCTGCGCCTGACATTCCTGCTTTCTAGCTGCAAAGTCTGGGCTCTTTTTAGAAACCCAAAGAAAAAACATTTAATTTTTATCTGAGCTTATTTAATTTATTTTATTTATTTCCCAGGTAAAATGGTTATGTGGAAACAGAAGTTCATGTGGTGTTCTCATGGCTCGAATAAGAATATGGGCACCCTTGAGGAAATGAAATGTGACATGGCATGGGCCAGCCTGTGAGGACAGCTGAGCGCTTGCAGGCTATGGCCTGGCTTCTCAGTTCATCCTGCATCGTACACATACATATCCCATGCTATTTTCCTCCTTTCCATACAAGACAAGATGACAGAGGTGCAAAATGGACTGTAAGGGAGGATTTTTGTGTGCATGGTACATGGTCTATATCTGTCATTTTGTTTTCCTTTGTTAGTGATCTAGAAGAGGGACTTTCTGTGTTTTATAAGAGTTTTCTGCTACCCAGAGCACATGGTAAACACTGGCAGTACAGTGATATCAACAGATAAAAGCATATGCAGAAAAGTATTGCAGTACCGGACCTCAATACATTTATACAGACTTCAGATTCATTTATACTGTGTAATCTGAATTTGCAGTGTATGCATTTTGAGTATAACTGCCAAAATCTATTTTATCTTTGACAGCTGACTTCATGGGTTTTGTGAGGGAAAAACACTGCTGATTAAATTGATATTGACAGGATTGGATTTTGTGTTTACAGGAAAACAGCTGCTGCAGGCCCCCCTGAATCACATCTCTTCCTCTGTTCTTACTTAAAGGTCTTGAAAACCCAGGATAAATCAGGAAACATTTGCCACTGTGTGTTCTTTCAGTGTAAAGGAAATCCAACATATTGATAATCGGTCAGAATAGTTCTTTTGATGAATTTACATCTCCTATCAATCTGCTGTTTAACTGTCTTTCAGATGTGAATTGATTTATCCTTCAGCATTTCTGTCTTGGGCAGAATGTTTTTGTTAGTTTACAGGAGATGATAAATCACAGCTATTCCCTTTAGTTACTTAGTGGCTGACTCTTAATTTCTTCATCTCTGTCTGTACGCGAATAAAAATACGACATTGTTTTGCTACTTAAAAGTAGTTTGGGGAGATAAGAGAATACAGAGTTCAGAGTTGTATGGAAGGAAAACTAGCAACAGGGGAAAAAAATGGAATCAGTCTTCTTGATCATTTTGAATTTTTAGTGAGGTTGAAAGATGTTTGTCTTATATGGACTAATATTCAGTTTAGCTGATGCATGGAGTTTAATATACTACTAGGAAAAAAACCTGCCATTGCTGTAATCTTGTAATTCTATTGCTTGCTATAGTATGAATTATTTAGCAGGGAAAATGTATAACAAAAAGGATATAAATATATATATGTTAACAAAAGGAACAGGAATTGGAATTCTATAATGCTTGTAGTTAATAATAAGGGGGAAAAATAAAGAAACATAAGTTGTTCTTAAACTTGTCAGTAAAGTTAAAAGTGAATGCTGCAAGTTCCCCCAAGTGCTTTCCAGCCATAAAAACTTGTAGAATGTAGATTTTAACACAGATACAACCCTGCTGAGCATTGAGCTGAAACATGCATAGTACTATTGTTTTCATTTGCTAACAGTCCTTACTTGCTTCGGTGGTCCCTGAAGGTTCAGGCTGTTTTTCATTCAGAGTGGCTCAAAGCATTAGGACAGTTTGGTCACTTTACATCCCAGTAGGAAAGCTTCAGATTGAAACAACCTCCTTCATTCAAAAACAGAGCTTCTTTCTTCTTTCTTTTTTTTTTTCTCCAGGATTCTTGCTGTTTCTGAAGAGCTATGCTCATGAATAGTAATATAAAATAATTTCTGAAGCTCTTACTACAAGTTAATTAAAAAAAAAAAAAGTGTGAAATGTCTTTCAGTTTGTGTGTTTATCTGTCTTTGAATATCTGTCAGTTCCTTTAACTCCAGGATCCTTCAAATCCGCTAGCCAGCATCAGGCAAATCTGGTGCAAAGATAAAGATAACAAAATAGTGTGAACGTGTCAACAAAATGAGCCCCATTGACAAGAGATACAGTGTTAATTCCCTCATTGAGAGTCAGGGTGTCACTGAACAACTCAGGAGAGGACAGAAGCCACGCAGCAGAGTTTTACAGCTTGCTGGGGCTGGAGCTTCCGCTGGAGCTCTGTACTGTCCCAGATCAGTGTTAGACAGCGAGGTCTCTCCTGCATGGGTTCTTTGCTGTCTTCAGTGTTAGCATAATTTAATTAAAAATCTGTCTGTCACAAAATACAAATAGAAAAAACGCAGCTGGATTTATTCTGATGCTCCCAGGACAAACAGCTCTCCTGCTTCAGGCTGGAATCTACCTGCTCTCTGGCTTCTTTCCCTCTGCTAAGGTTGAGCTTAAACATTTCTTACCCACTACTTCAAAAACCAGTGTGGAGATAGCCGAACTTTCATTTGCCCTCCTATTTTTACTTTCTTTTTGGAAGGAATCAGAGAAATGTCCCTCTGCCCATTGCCCATCACCCTATAAATACCCTTCCAGCTTCCAGGTCAAGAGTAAAATTCTTTTCTGGTTATCTGTAGTGTTCTCACCACATTTCACTATATTTCACTTGTCATTTGTGCTCTTATCATCACCAGTGCTTGAAAATACCTTACACTGGTGCAAAACCACAATATCCTCTCCTATTCAAATCTCCCTCAGAAAACTCTTCTTTCGTAGCATTTAACACAAGTTAATAGCAATAGAGAGCCATCATTATCTGACCATGCACACTGGTGGTTCTAGTTTATCGCTGTCCTTTTGATCTCGCTCTGTACTGCGCAGATCTGGGCTGCTTAGCAAAGGTCCTTGGGAGAGGGACTAGGCCTTTGTATGTTGTACATAGTGTTGTTTCTGTTCTCTGGCTGAATGTCTTGACCTTTAAAAGGCAAGTCAGCCTGTCAAAATGTGTTTTATTTAATCAAGAATATAATTCAGAGATAGCAAATCTGTGTTACAGGCCTGAAATGCTCTCTGCGTACTGTTCATGCCAACCCAGCTTTGCCCACACAGATGTTCATGAAGCTCAAATAAAAAGAGCTGTAAACACAAAGAAAAAGGCCTTCAAAAGGATGAGAAAAGCTTTTCTTAATATTTACTTTCTTTCTTGTTAACAAAATGGGCAATTTGGGTTCAGGTTAATTTGTTTTTATTCCACAAATGAGAAAAATATAACTGATACTTTATTCCTCAGCAGAGCTGAGCTAAGCACAACACAATGAAATGAAACAATTTAAAGAAAGCCATTAAAGGTAAAAACGTTTGTGTAATCAGCAACAATGTTCCCTCCAGTACGGGACATTACAAGAGAGCTGGTGGTGCTGCAGGCCTTGTTGAGTTTTCACTGACTACAAAGTAGAACAGAAACTTTCTACAGAAATCCTTGGGTGCTAATGCAGGAAGGTGGCTGTGTAATCTGAGCTGTCTGACCCCGGCAAGTAGCAGACTGTAAGCTCACTGCCTAAAGAAATTATTAAAAAAATCAGTGCTGGGAGGAGAACTTGCTGTTTTATTAATGTTTATCAGATTAAAGAAGTGAAATAACAGAAGCAATACGCGCAGTGCATAGAAGCAGGGGAGCGAAAGGAAAAAAATGCTTTTGAAGTGTGCCATGGCCTCTCTCGGAGAGCCTCTCATCGATCTCCTGTCCAATTCATCCTGTCAAACAGCTGGCATGGTGTGTGCTCCGCAGGCAGACGAGCTGCATCATTCATACAGCTGTGCTATCTGGAGCACAGACGCTTTCACTTGCACTTGGTAGTTCCTAGCCAGCCTTCCAGAGTTTTGGCAGAATCATTCACAGATGTCTGACACACAGAGATGAGACAGAAATTCATTGAAAAGGGATATGAAGTTAATACATAGGCTCGTCTTACTGTTGTCTTTATCAGACTCTATAAAGTCCATCTCTGTGGATCTGGCAGGAAATGATATATGCACATTGCATTAAAATTCCTTCTTGAAAGTTATATATCCCACAAATTAAAGAAAGAAGCCCTGTCTTGCTTTACTTGTACGTAAGAGTTTTGATGTGCTTGTGAAAGGCACTGATCTGTCACTGCTAGGGCCGAGGTCCTTACCCACAGAGCATGGCGCATGACTTGCTCTTCAAAGAGCCTTTTAATGTACCTGAACAGTGACTTAGATTTGCTTGTCCTAGACGAGCCTCTGCCTGTTCGCATCCCTTGGCTCCCTTAGGTCACTGCAGTTTTGCCAATAGTGAAAGTAGTAATGACTTTCTTATGTTAACACAGTCTACTGGAAAGTGACTGGAATAAAAAACCTCACTTCTCGCACGCTGCCAAACAGACTCCAGATGGGTGGTGGGCTTAGTTCCTACTAACTAGAAGATTTTGTTGAGAGAAGAAAGCTTGAGGCAGCACATACATGCTATTTACTCAAGCGCGTGTTCTCCTACGAGCTGTGGTTTAACTCATTCGCTGTGCCTGGCTGCTCTGCAACCTCTCATTCTCTAATTCATTGCCGCTGCTGGGCAGCTCAGCAGCCTAGCAGAGGTGTGAGGCTGGAGTAGCATCCTTCTCTTCTTCTCAAGACTGCACTGTTTGCTGTGGTTGACTAAACCTCCACATCACAAGCTTTTACCCTCAGGGCAGTTCGACAGAATACTGCCATCTCCCCAGTCCTCCACAGCGTTGCTGTCAGAGTGGTAGGAAAGTTGCTTGGGAATAACGCCAGGACACAAGAGCGCAGAATTTAGACCAAAGACCTTTCTCATTATTCCTAAGGACTAAACCTGTCACCATAGAAGTTAGTGGAAACTCAGGTGGCCCTATGTGTACATTTATAGGAAAAAAGAAAAACAAAGTAGCGACAGACAACAAGTGTTTTAACAAGAGAATCTAATTTTTCCCTTTTCACCACGTTATGCAATGTACGGTGAGCACTGTATTTGCTGGCAAAGGAGGGAAGTCTGGGGAATCTATTCATTTTCCTCCACATTTAAACAAACACTTTCTCATAACCATGACCAAGAAAGGAAGCAAAAGTACTTAGCAAACTTATATTAAGTGTTCTAACTCAATGTTTATATTTTGTTCCTGAAAAATATACTGACTGTATTGATAGCATAGTAGCATTCAGCTCCTCCAGTCTGATGTGAGAGAGGGCTCAGTGAATATTTTTAACCTTGTATGGAAAATTAATTTTGTTTTCAAAATACCTGCAGCTCAGAACAGTCTGAGCCATTCTCAAGCAAAAACTGTAGCCTTCAAAGAAAGTTCCTACAGCTGTCCCAGGGAAATCATGTCTGGGAGAAAAAAACTAGTAGTGTCTAGAGATAGGTCTCTCTCTGAGGAAATCTACCACTTCCCCTAACTTTCCAGTATTTTGGTAATGTGATTTTAAGACAGAGGTTTTATGAACACCAAGGATACTCCTGTAGGAAAATTATTTCTTTCAACCAGATAGCAGTCTTAGATTAGTTCCAAATCACTACATAATGCCGCTACTAGCTAAGGTTTTATAGATTTGAATTTGATGGATAAACCTGTGATTTTGCTTACTAATCTGGTAGCTTCTGAAGATAAACACCAATATTTATGACATTGGACTCTAGTCCCCTAAGTCTGTATTTTCAGGTATCGTGCCAGAAGTTCTTGCTTTGGGAATTGTAAATCAGCTTTAAAATGTGTGATTGAAAAGATAATTTGGTCTGGAGAAGCAAAAATATTTAAATTTTGTTTACTTTTTAGTTTCATCTCATTCATTTTGAACATTTCATGCTCCACTTCTCTCGTGTGAAAGTACACTTTTACTAGTTAAAGGATGAGCTGCAGCTTCCAAATGCAGTCTCCAAAGAAAAAGGAAAAATAATGAAGAACTGTTGTATTTTAAGAATACATCTGAAAGATTTGGATAAAAGATTTTGATTTCTTTCCAGAGCTTATCATCCCAATTATCAAAATAATGGCCCTCCTGCCATAGAAAGGCTAAGTCATAAGCTGCATTGCACGGCAGATCCTGTGTTTTTAATGAACAGTGTTGTCATTGTGTGGCTTGGTTTTCCTCAGGAAAGTCCCACATCTTTTGCAGAGTTGAAACAAAATGTTTTGCTTTTACTTATTAGCTGCCTTGAAATAAATTAAATAAATTGTAATGATGAAAAAAGGAGGAATTGTGAAAGATGGGTATTTTATAGCAAGGAGTGGCTCATTGTTTCTTATTTCTGTGATAACAACAGGATGTGATGCACAGATTCATGCCCATTGTTAACCTCACCAAATGCAGTAATGCAGTAAAAACATCACAGGCTTAGGATGAGAAATGGCTGCAGTGATACCTGGATTTGTCTTTGCTGTCTATTTCACCATCATATTCTCATTACTACTGGAAAACTAAATAAATTTAAGAAGTACAGTCACCCTTTATGCAGTGGGTCAAATTCTTCTCTTTACCCTGTACTGTATGTTTTGCATGACTCATTTCCCAAGGGTTTATCTAGATTTATGCCAATGTAGTGAAAAGTAGAAGCTTATTCAAAGTGACATTTTGTCCTCTTTGGGAGATTTGCACCTGAAGTAGTATTTCTATCAGAACTGTAAGGAAGCGCCAAATCTGGATGATGGTAATGTGTTTATTTCACCTTGGTAATTTTGCTTTAAAAGCTGTTACTATTTTTCCTTATACTACCAGATTCTTTTTTTTTCTAAAATAATGTTTTTACTGCTTCTGTACCACAATAGTTTACACAAATGGGAATACTTAGTACTGTCATCAGTCTGAATATCTCTGAGTGACTAAGATGTGCCAGATCAGCCCTATGCACTTTGCTACCACACAGGAAGTACACTTCTATTCAGTAAGAGCTCAGTGTAGATATAGGTTTTCTGTATGATCAAACGCAGTAAATAGATATCCTCTGGATTCAAGAATATATGTTCTGATGCTTTAAGGACCTTATTCTCCATAACTCTGTGAGCTTAATTCAGATTTACATTGGTAAGGAGAGGAGATTCAGGTCATTTTGCTCAGAAGTAACAGGTATAAAAAGGAAAACAACAAAGGGTCTTGACAATTATTTCTTGGCAATTCCAACTTCCCGTTAGAAGCAAACACACATGCTTTTTGCAAAATGACGCAGATGTCTCCGCACGTCCATAGCTTGGGAAGACGCAGATGGACTCATGTTTTGAGAAAAAACAACAGGCAGTCAGTTTGGAGAGGAAAAACAGTCTTTGATATTTTGTGGCTGTTACTTTTTGATAGAGGCATGCACACGCAGCCAGTCCTGCTGTAAGAGAGGGAGAGCTGGGGAGCCCCGCACAAGTGCTTCGCCCTGAATAGAGCGAGAGGAAATAGCCTCAAGTTGCTCCAGGGGACGTTTAGATTGGATATTCGGAAGAATTTCTTCACTGAAAGGGTTATCAAACATTGGAACAGGCTGCCCAGGGAAGTGGTGGAATCGCCATCCCTGGAGGTATTTAAAAGATGAGTAGACATGGTGCTGAGGGACGCGGTATAGTGGTGGGTTTTGGCAGTGTTAGGTTGATGGTTGGATTTGATGATCTTAAACATCCCTTCCAACCTAGAAAATTCTATGATTCTGTGATTCCATGAATCTCCCCAGCTGCCAGTGGTGGTCTCAGAGTCAGAGCGCGCTCTGCAGTGCACGCGTGGGATGGAGGGAGAGCAGGCAGCAGGCACGGGCAGGCTGCAGTGGGACCCAGCTGGCAGCTCTGTGCCCACAGTTGTGCTGCGGGGATGGTGGGAGGCGATGCTCAGGCACAGCCAGAGGCATGCGATGTGTGGGGCTTAGCATGGGCCAGGAGGACGCCAGTCTTGCTCAGCCTGTTCTTCTGTTTGAATTGGCTTCTTCGTGGAAATGAAGAATTTCCATCTCACAAATTAATCTACGGCCACAGTGCAGAGACCAGCAATAAAAGACCTGTGGAAAGATCGGTGGAAAGCTGGAGCTATGAACCAGAAAAAGACACTGAGTACCTTAGCCGCTCAAGTTCTCAGTTTCATAAGAACACTTCCAGCAGTGCGATTTCTTCCCATATACAAGTAGGGGTTTAGTTATGCTTCCTTCTGATTTTCTGCCATTTTTGTCTAATTGGCTAATTTTCAGTGCTGTGATACAGCAAAGAGTCAGAATTCCTTATCTCCATTTCTACCACTGTCACGATCTAGGATTATTTTTGTTATAACTGATTATTGGTTATAACTATTAATTTATTTCTGGACATAAATAAATAGAAAACAGTCCCTGACCAAAATAGTTCATAATTTAACATGTGCAATAGTTTAAATTATTTAATTATATCTGTCTCAGATTACTTCAGCTGCAAACCAAGTATAAAATATTTATTTTAATGTACAGAGGCATTGCAAGCCTTGCTTCATTAACACCTATAAAAATGTTTACATAAGAGAAATAAGAGGTGTCAAAGTATTACTGCAGAGAGGAGAAAGATGTGGTCAATTCACAGTAAATATTCAGGATCCCATATGGAGAAGTGGACTGAACATAGGCTTGAAACACCAGCCTGCCGTTGTCCTCTAACTGAATTTGGCCAGAAGGTACACTATAAATATGTGGAATCTACTTTATCATAGGTTACATTTCGCTTGCCTTCCACACTACAGCATTGATCTCTGATTTTGAATCATTATTTTTCCGTGTATCAAGTCATTTGGTATATGAAAGTATGTTAGTGACTGGAAGTGGAGATAGTTGCCAATTTATCTTTTCTAAGAGCTCAGCTAGGAATCAGCAAACTGTCTAACAAGGGTTTATTCCTGTTGTTCAAATAAGACAGATTGCACTGCCTGCTTTGACATTTCCAGCCAGGACAATTAAAAGTCTACCCTCCACTTAACGGCTTGTACAGGAAAGGATTTTGTCTCCTTTTGAAATTTCCTGCACTGTAGGTGACACCAGGCAGTGCTCTGAGTTGACCAGTGCAAAAGAGCATAAGGGAGGTCAGAGAAAGAGAGAAATTGGTTTGCTCTGTATCAATTTTAAACAGTGGAAGAAGAGAAGCTGTTATTTCATCACCGGTGCCTCTGCCAGCGAGTGGATACTATTGCATTTAATCCCTGAAAGACTCCTTAAATCTTTTATCCAGCCAGACTGGAAAATCTCAGATATATATCGAAAGTTTTCACACACTACCATAAAGTACTCGGTTATTAGGGAAACTTCAAATTCCTTTTACCACTTCAAGAATAAAATTGTCACTTTGGAACTTGCCTCCTATTAAAAGGAAAAAAACTGTAATTCTTTCCAGGAACTTAATCAGAAAAAGTTTTCAGGGAAAATTTTCTTTTTAGCAGGAAACACCTGCTTACAAGCTCCACGTAGCACAGATTCAGCATACGATTACATAGCAGGGGCTGTGCAGCAGTGGAGAAAGCTGGTGGGTACTCATGGGTCCGTTGTTTGGCAAGGTAGAGCAGGAGGTGTTTAGCTTTGGTTATGTCAGCTCTAGCCAATAAAATATTTACCAATATTTAATAATCTTAATCTGTGATTAAGATTATGGGGAATTGCTGGGAAATAGCGACAGCACTCAGATATTTTGCCAATTGATAATCTCTTGGGACAAATTGTGGCTGCCTTGTATGTCAACTAGGTTCCTGCTCTTTAAAAGGGGAGATGGTAAACTCCACTAATACCTTATCGGGGAACAAAATGGATCAGAGTACCTTAGTGCTCCTTCCTTCAGTGTCCTAAGGGCTTTCTTTAGTATGGCAGGTCATAGTCATAGTGGAAAAGGAGACTTGTTATACCTTTGCTTGTCACAAGGCTTTCACTGTCCTGAGCAATGACTTTACGTTAAAATGGTTTGGGTTGAACTGAAGCATTGAATACTAATGAAACAGTTAATGATCTAAAATTATTCAGGGGAATAGGCCTTATTACATGCAGTGTTGTAGCGAAGGACACTTTCCTGACTCGTTTCACATCCCACGTGTGGGACTTGTTTCTGTCTGCCAGTCGTTTAGGGAGGCTGCTGGAGGCTGCTGAGCTGGGTCTTGTTCAGCCTCCAGCTAACCGGACTGATAAGGTCAATGCCCCCCAGTGCAGATTATTTCAAGTTTCTCATCAAGACTTGCCCTTCCTCCAGCAGAGGTTAGTGAACCCTAAAATTTGATGCCACAACTATTCATGAAATTTGTGCTAAACACCATTCATTTAGAGAGAAAAAAAAAAGCACAACTCAAAGTACTCTTAGTAATACTTAAACTAACCTGGATTATTTTGAAATATCTGTTTTAAGGACTTATCTACCTGTGAATTGTGTCAACAAATGTAAGGAGATGGTAATCTAGAAATGTGATCATGACAGAAATCTTTTCATCCAGTTGATTTGCAGCTAAAAGAAGACAAGTGGCTTCTCCCTATGTCTTCTTCTCCAAAGCCTTATGGTACTGTTTGAGAAGTAAAGCTTCTCTGAAACCTAAGATAGCCAGAAAAAAGAACAATTTAATTTAAAATATAATTTACGATTTAATTTAATGCTGAGAAGGCATTCTGAGAAGCATGGTAGTAACTGAGGGAGAGTGAGATAAATAGGCTTGCACTACTGTCAGCACTAATAAGGAACCTGTTTTCAGCAGCTGAGATAGTGTGGTCAGAACTAGCTTAATTATATCTGTGCTGTACTACAGCGTACAGTGCAGATAAAACCAGTAAAACATTGCAGTGTCTGTGCTTGAAGGTTAGCTCTCATGGCGGCAAAATATTTGAGGCTATTCCGGATGTGCTCATAGGGAATTTTCACAAATTCTTATCTTCAGCTTGCAAGGAGATATAAAGCTTTCTTTTAGTGACTTAGAATAACGTTTTAAAAAACGACACACAAGTACGTGAGTCTCACTTCACAGGGTGCTACAGTTTTCATAATAATTTAAGAGTTGGCATATTCTGTAGTGTAATGCACTGGATGGGATGTCAATAGAGCTGGTTTCTAAGATTTCATCTCTCAGAGCTTATTTCTCTTCCTACCTCTAGTCTGTTAGGAGCTAACAATCTACATTTACAGGACAGCCTTGTACTACAGATATTGCACAGGTCTAAATACAGTGAGAACACGTCATTCAGGTTCTTCTTATTGCAAGACATATAATAAATAATATTAAACATTACCTTGAGAGGTCACTTCTCAGTTTTATGGTGAGAGTAGAGATGCAAGTGTGGAATTCAGCTGTGTGGGTGAAGACTTTGGGGCTTTAGAAATGCTAGTAATTTTAAAGCCATAACTTCATCTGTGAGCTTGCAGGCATTTCAAATAAAATGCTTTATTCTTTGAAGGTGTGTGTGCATGGATATAATTGGTCAAGTATGTAGAAAAACCTACCTACAGAACTTGCTTCTGTACATATTTAGGGAAACAGATTGTTTCTATAAATTATAATAAAATGTACAAGCTGTGTAGAAGATGACAAACATTGTAAAATGTTGACTGAAAAGTTCAACCAAGCACTAGATACAAATTGACTTTGAATTCCAAGGCTCCAAATAAACATATTTTTGCCTCTCTAGATTTATATAAGCTGTTCAAATTCTCCACTAATTTCCTCTTAGTTCTCAGAGCTGTGTTTGTATTTGATTCATTTGGCCTACTTGAGCATCCTTTTCTGCCACTAGTCCCTAAGTTTGATTTTCAAGTTGAGTTCTCTTCTGGGGGCGCTCAGCACATCAGTCCCTTGAGGGCTAAGTTTGGAAAGCGTAGCATCAATTGTTATGATTAGCTGCCCTTAAAGTACATTGTAGCAATGATGGATTTCCCAAAGCTTCCTAAAGAACCATTTCCTACTTTAGACCAGGGCACGTGCTCTGCTATCTGTTTAATCAAGTGACAGAAGGAACAGCGGTAGCCAAAAGCCAGAAGAGGAGTGATTATCTAGTTAGATAGTTTGAACATCTTTAAAAATTGACTCCACAGCGCAGTAAAGTATAATTTCATTTTTCTTCAGACATTAAAAATATTAATAAGAAGTTACTATGAATTATGAACAGTACAAAGTGTTCAAACCAACTCAACTGTAGATTTCTTCTGGTGAAATTCCAGAGGTCTAGTTTAGTCTTACAGAAAAGATTTTTGGCCTGATACTGTGCTGCTTTTGCAGTTCCTTTGTTTTAGTAGCAGCAAAGAGAAGCAGAAGGCTGGACCAAGCCATTCTTCTTTGGGGCAGAAGCTGAAAAGATCAAGAACTCTCAATATTATCTTTTAGAAAGAAATAGGCTACTGGCTAAGGTCAGGAGTTATGGGAGGTGAGTTATTTCATAACTAGTTTGGATATCTTCCATGAGCTGGTTAGAGAAAAATGATACAATTCTGAAATTATAGCAGAGAAAGCACAAATAGCAAAGTATTCTAATGAAGGCTTCTGTAGGCGAAGCTCTTCATTATAGCTGTTCAAAATGTGCAAAAGGGCAAAGTAACAAGTGTAAGTACATTTTGTTTTTTCTTTGAAGCATTGCCCACTGTCACTTGAGCTTCATTTGTTCAAGTAAGCAGGAATATAGTGATACAAAACCAGATGGTGTTTGCTGTTATTGGATGACAGATGTTTTCTTATCCTTGAGATTATGCAGTTAAGTGTAATGCTTTTATAGTTGGGTTATGCAAAATACTGAGCATCCCCAGCTCCCATTATCTGCCAGGGCAGCTGGAGGGTCTCAGTACCTCCCAGGAGGTGCACAGCACTTAGGAGTCAGGGACTTTATTAGATGAACTCTTCACCTGAACACTTGCTTTTGAGATGTCCTGATCATCAATTCCATTGAAATCAGTGTTCAGCCTCTTTGGGATCACTCTCTAGTGACCCTCTTTAGCCCTGAAATCAAAGACCTTCCCTTCTTTTCAGGAGACTGATCAAATGCCAAGAAACTGTGCCTAAATTGGTCACTTGATTGATGCAATTATGTGAATGTAGTAATATTAATAAATGATAACCTTATTGAAACACACATATATACATTGCGTAGAGGTAATAAAGAGAGATAAGATAATAGTTCTCAGTAGAAAACGCTCAGTAAAAACTAAACACTTCCAGATGCTGGACAACCTCCCCTTGAACTTAACACTGCTGCAGTATAAAAGTTTTGGGTGAGCCCTCTAGCCAGCCTGGATCCTACGTGCATCTTGAACACGGCCATCCTAGAATTACCAAAGAGGTTTTTTTCTCCTTCAAAGGAGGTTTCCTGTGAAATAGCAACCAGCATTTTTGAACTTATTAATACAGACTCTGAGATGAGGCTGGCAAATGTATAAAAGTCAAAGTCAGAATTAAAGAGCCACCCTACGAGTTTAAAAAAGGGAAATACAAATGCTGAGTGTGCATATAAATATACTCTTTATACATAATGCACAATGAAATGCACCTTGCAAAGTGGGGCACTGGCAATCTGTATTTATTTAACACAAGCACTGAAAATCAGGATCACATTGTGAGAAGCGTCTGTTAAAGTTACTGTTCCCAGATTTTGTGATCTCAGTTTGAGGTGAATGGTTTCTTATTTTCAGGAATGGTGGAGATCTACACCTTCATTTGAAAACACTTAGAGTTTTGATGGCTTTGGCAATCTGGGTGTTGATCATTCTAATCTGAGTTGGGCATTCCAAAGGGAGGCACACAATTATAGTGAATGCTTCGGAAGGCGCTGATTCTTTTGTATTGTATTAAAGCACAAAGGGACATTCCAGAGTTATGGAATAATTCAGGTGGTTTTTTTTTTAATTGTCAAGAAAGAAAATCTGATGAGCTAAATATTGGTTTGGGCCAATGTGTATACAGTGTTTTGGAGGTAACCGAGGCGCAAGTGAATCATAAATTTGTGATAAACTGAATGAAGCAATAGTTGTAAACGAAGCAGCAAACCCCCCAAATTATCATATGGGGGGTCCTAGTAACCTATTTAGGTTAGTCAGCACTAAAGAGAATGATCAGGAATATCTGAGACATCTAAGAAAATTCAGTAAGTCGATAATGCAACTGAAAATTATATTAATTTGTTGATTAAGGCAAATAACATAACGTTAAGTGACTTCTAGAATCAGGACTATGTCTAGGCTGGCTTCTGACTATTTTGATGGCATGTATAGCAACTTCAGCACCCATATAGGTAGATGCCATGTTAGAGCCAGAAAATACTCTGTGTCTTGGTTACCTGTTGCCACCCTATCATTTCCAGGCACCGTTTCTCTGTAGTGCATAGCTTGTGCCACAAGGAATTGGCAGCTCTACTGCTGTTCCTTATTGCAGAGTTTCCTCCCATGCCACTCCTATTACATACAGACCCTGGGACCAGAGGGAGGTCACTGCTCTGAAGTGCCCATGGAACTGTGACGTGTAACGCGATGCTCAGGTGCCTTTTCCAACTGCTAACACCCTTCCAGTCCCCGTAGCTAGCACTGAGCACTCCTGATCCCCACTGCCACAGCATCAAAGCACTGCACAGTAAGCTCCATGTAAGAAATTCCCTACTAATGAAAACTTCGTTGGCATTCATTAGGAGGAGTTTCTCCACAGTCATCACTTATAAGTTTAAAGTCAGTGAGAAAATAACCCTTCTGTTATTTCAGGGCTGGTTGTGTAGTCCAAAGTGCAGTCACCCAGTCTTAACTTCTGGATGTTACTGCATACTCTAGATGAATATAGTTACAGAGCAACTAATTTAAGAGCAACATAATGTAAGAAAACATGCCCTGGGGTTCATTCATCCTTGCCTGAAAAGTTTCTAGATTCCAGTTGAACCTCAGCTTTCACCTCCTCTGAAAAGAAACAGGAGATGTAGTGCCTTCAAAGTTAGTACCTTTCCTGAGTAACAGAGTATGCTACCAAGTTTTTATTAGCACATATTAAAACAAATTTTCAACAGGTAATTCCAATATTATTTCATTTTATATTTTAGTGCTGCACATATGAGGATTCCTTTGTATAAAATTGTAAATTTGATTTCACTTGACGGTTCTCTGCATTTTGAAAGCAGATTTTTCTTTGTAGCCTGTGAAATACTGTCATTTGAAAAAAATTAATCTCCAAGGAACTACTGCTTTTAAAAAAGTGGATATCTTATACTGGCTCCCTCTAAATTTTCCTCCTTTTTAAACAATGCTGTATTTTTATGTAAGCAATACGCATGCCAGACACTTGCATGAAAAATATGATGTGTATAGTGCACTTCATTTATTTCTTGACATAACAACGTAAGTTGAAAAAACACAGCAGTTTGTAGGAATTAAGTTATGACATAAACCAGACTATTTATGTCAAGAAAAGGAGACAATTTGCAATTAAAAACAGAGAAATGAGGACTGGCTACATAGTTCATGCAAATCTTATGTGAACTGTATAGAAGTATGAAAGTGACTCGCTGTGTCCATGTGACAAAGTGCAGAGCATTGTCACTCCAGGACAGATTACACTAATGGTACGGAGTAGTGTTTCATTACAGAGGAACCTAGATACTAAATCTAGTAAGTGGACAGACCCCATTGCTTATGAAAGTCCTGGATGTGCAAATGCCCGATCACCTCCTGCGACCTGGGAGGGTGCAGGGCAGTGCTCACTGCCAGCACACAGTCTCTTGCTCACTATCTGCAAAGGGAGGAAAGCAGTTACTTCAGGACTTCGGCAGGCAGTGGTAGGAGTCATAGCATCATGTTAAACAAAACATATTGTCTGCCTGAAATTACAACATAATTTCAGGAGGAGCAGGCTAGCATGAAATAAATATTTGAGGTTCAGTCCACTTTAGGCAATTTGCCCAAAATAATAGAAGATGGTTAAAAATTATATTTGGTTTCCAAATACCCATCCAAATGCATTCCACTTGGCAGCTTGACAGAATAGTCAGTTTTTACAATTTTATGCCATTAAAATCAGAGGTCACAGAAAGTGTAACTATCCAAACATTAGACTAATTATTACTACCCTGTGTCTGTAAAGGGTTTTGTTCCCTGTCAAGACGCCTTGACACTTTAGCATAAATACCTTAATTGTCCTCCCCTACCACCCCTCTCTTCCTCCACCCCAACCCACACACAAAGTGGCATTTAAAGAAGACTCTTCACACTATGTCATAAATATTAATGACATGAAACTCAGGGCTTGGCATTTTTCATTAATGTCCCTCTTCATCACTGTTTCACACCCGGACTGCAGCCAGCCACTATGTAACTGGCTGACATTTTTTAAAAACAATGTTAATATTGAAGTGAAACAAAATACTGAGATAATTTTTCACAAATTAAAATAGTTGGCAAACCCTCTTTCCACATTGTGTTCTTGGGATGTCATTTGGCATGACTTCTTGAACAATGCCCATGTTGGCTTGGCATGGTTTGACTTGTAATTACAGTTTATGCCTTTCAGCTACTCCCTACAATACTCCCAAATGAGCTGTGTGTGGAAATTTGATACAACACTTGGGCTGTTTTTGAAAAAATTAATACATTTTTCCCTATACTCCAACTTTTCTAGTTATTTCCATAGAAGGATTAATGTCATTGTTGGTAATACAAGAAAATGTCTTTCTTAGTTCCTGTGGTCACTTGCACAATTTCGGTCCTTTTGGTTTGAGCCGTACCAGTTGCTTGAAGTTGTAAATTAAATGACAAACAGTGTTCTGGAGATATTTATGACAGTGTTCAAGATTTAATTTTCTGTTTTCTGTCTGCCTGAGTGAAATACGTACAGCTCAGTCTCCTGAACAACATTGATGGCTCAATCCTACAAGATAACGAGCCTTCTGAACAAGCTGCCAGATATTGACACACTTCCTTAAACAGCAAGTATGTGTTTGGCTCTTCTTGCCCTTCATTGTTTAGCTGAATAAGGACCACAATGTTCATGTCTCATAGGCCTGAGCCTTGAAGTTTCTAGATCGTCACTGAGAAGCTGGCGTTTCAGTGAAACAATTGGTTAGAATGAGAACAATAATAATTTGGTTTTTGCCTTCAGTAGAAAGCGAAAGTAGAAGGTAGAGAAGCAGAAACATGTACTGGGCTCATTGCAATAAAATGTATTTTGCAGTCTGGTGTATGTCATGACCTTTAGTGCTTTGAATTAAGCAGGATAAGGAGCAAACAGAAATTATGGGATCACAGGGCTAGAAGGAACATGAAGTCACCTAATCCAAGGCAAAAGCAACAACCTTTGTGTCCTTCCTCACAGGCACTGGTCAGCCTGCCTTGAAATCTTCTGTAGGGATACACAAAACCTCAGTCTAAGTCTTCTGCTGTTCATGGCCCTCTCATTATAAAATGTGTCTGAAGATGTAATCTGAATCTTCTTGCTTGAATTTTAGTCTGTTACTTCTGTAGACACATAAAGTAGACTTCTACACGTCTAAAAGACTGTTACTGAGCCTTCCCTTAGTCTTTTAGGCTAAAAATCCCACTTTTCCAATATGTTATCATAATTCATATTTTATAGACCATTTATCATTTTTACTGCTATCTTTGGGAATGTCTCTGACCGGTTCATAAATTTCTCGAAGTGTGGTCCCTGACCTAGGCACAACAATCCAGTTAAAGCCTTATCAGTGCTGAGTAGAGCAAAAGGGTTACTCCGCAAACTTGCATGCTCTCTGCATTCCAGAATGACATTTGTGTTAGCAGCAGCATGTCGTTGTTAGCTCATGGCTGGTCTGTGGGCAACTCTAATTTCTATACCATTTTCAATCTGAATTTCTTCCTCCTCAGCTCTTCTCCTGAGTGTGGTGCTTGCACTTCTATGAGTTGATAAATATCTGAAGTTTTCCCATTTATCACAACCATATTGAATCCTAGTCTTGTCCTCCAAAGTACTTACAATGCACCAGACTCCATTTTTCTCTAAATCATGAGCTTATTCTGTCATCTGCCATTTGGGTCAGTAGTGAAAATATTGAATAGATAGACCCCAGTGGAAAATCCATTTGATACATCCTTCCATTTTGATAAGGAACCTAACTATTCAGCTTTGCATTCACATTTGAGATCCTTTTTCCCGAACTGGCTTATGACAAACGATGTGGTCACATGAGACAGCATTACAGACATAACACTAATGAATGCTGAATACTTAAGATTCATACTTCTACTTTCCTCTTTTCAAAAATAAAAAAAATCTTCTGCAAAGCATTCAAATCTGTTCTTATTTAATTTTCCAGGATTTTTTTAAACTGAACACTGCAACTGTAGCTTCATTATAGGCTATGTATCTCCTCAGGAGCTTTATTTCTCTAGAATACAATTCTGAAAATTTTGGCTTGACATGGAGTTAACAGAGTAACCTTTGAAAGCACACATTAAAAATGTCATATTTTGTATTGCTTTGTTTCTTCTTCAACATATAGAATTAAAATATCAAGAAATATTTTTTCGATGTGAACACTCTTGATGTACTTACTGTAAGACTGCACATTTTAAAAGTTTGCATAATTTAATGGATGTGTACCAAACACAACATAAATTATCTCTCCTGTACAAAGAGAAACTTGTGACATATTTCAAATTCAGATAAGTATTTGAGTTTTAGAAACTTTGAGCATTTGGTGACTGGATTTCATCCACTCTGAAGTCTCCAGCCATTCAGTAAACTCAAAATCAGTGTGAGAATGCTTGGATACAAGTTTTGTTAAGATCCCAAAGTTCTGAAAATTTACAGGTGTTTGCGTTTGGTATTTTGGTTTGCCCCAGGCTACTTACATCTTTGTTTTAAGATGCAAAGTGTTTTAAAAAGAAGTGCTGCTATGCAGGGGTGTTTGTCAGATGTATGCCCAACTGTATATAAAATGTTAATGGGCCAGTCCAAAACTGATTGTGGAATGGGCTATGCTGTCCGGCTGTTGTTCAAGGCCTTGAAGTATTTTATAAATGCTTACTTCTAATTTATACTTGTACTCAGAAATATGAAATGCTTTGATTCTTAATTTAGAACATTCATACCGTGTTTTGACTCCAGAAAACAAAGGGAGATCACCTAGGAGTTTACGACTCGGAAAGGCTGTTTCCTTTCATTGCTGTCACTGTTAGTATTTTCCATACAACAGTAGCCGAAGTGTGAAGTGTAAAACTCAGAGTGTTCCGTAGTTTGAAAGCAGAACCATTGCTGTACTCAAAACTTTTTCTAAGCAGAGGGAGTGGAGGTTTGTCTAGCTGAAAAAAAAATATGCAAGGAAAACCCTGTGATATCTGTTTTTAGGATACTGTGGAATAACAGTGGAGCAAAGTTCTACTTGTAAGGAAATTGCCACTTTTGGATGATAAAAGTAACTGTTCTCTGGAAATGGTAAGTAGATGTGAGTGTAGAGAACAAAATGTTGATAAGGATGCATGACACTTCAGAGACGCTAAGGCCCAGGCTGAAAGCCAAAGTTCTCAGTACTTGCCAAATGCAGATATTCCACTCTAAAGGGATCACAGCACCCTTCATTTCCATGGCGCTTAGTTTTCCAAAACCCTAAACCCTGTCTAAGTATTAATTAGTTCACTTCATAATGCTCCCATTAGGGGAATATAGAACTTTCAAACCTTTTTTTACAGGTGTTGAAACTTTGTCTCTGGAGGATTAAGTTGCTTACCCCAATTCAAAGTGGAAACACAGATTTGAGCTCCGGGTTGTCTCCTATATGACTATCAGGTTTAATCCTGCAAGTTGGCAAGCACTTAGAACAGCCAAGAAGTGAAGGAGTCCCAGGCTTTGTACAAGTAATACTTGTAGCCCTTTTACAAGCAGCTCTTTTACAAGTAATACTTGTCTTTCTGTCCTACAGAGAGATCTTGAAATTATATTAGGTGACCTGAACTGTATACCTGTTGAAATCTGTGTAAAACTTGATCTACTGTCTTCACAACGTATTTTCCTGGTGCTCACCCAGGAAAATCCTTATGCAAATGTATAGAATAATAGTACTGTTCACATTACGCAGGTCTCACAAGGTGAACAGGTGAGCTTTGCACTTCAAGCAGAGATGAACTGTGTGTTACCATCCTTCTGATGCCCTTGCAAGGAAGAACTTTAATCTGGACTTTTTTCAAAGCTGTTTGTCCAAACACCTTCTAAATCATTCTGATGCGGAAGGGTAGGCTGTCAGTGTGGAGTCCTGGTAACTCTGAAAATACATGACTTCCCTATAGGTGTTCCAGTGAAATTCAAACCTGAAGCCAATCAGACTTATTTCTGTCAGCCTTCAGTTAACTGCAGTTTGTTTAAGAATGAACTGAAATCTGTGAGCTTCCAGTTTGGCTGGAGTGTACTTAGTTCTTGATAAGCATATGTGGACTTTTGGTGTTTGATGTTGATTCTAGGGATTGCTGTTACAGCCCAGGAGCCTCACAACATAACTGTAAGCCTAAAAGCACTGCTTTGAGGTCCACATAGATCTGGTTTCAGAGAAAGGTGTATGTGTAAGGAGCTACCTGGATGTGTCAGTAGAAACTAAAGATGAGATCTTCTTGTGTGGCTAGATAAAAAACATCCTCTCATACAACTGAGGACATATGCAAAGTCGTAGTCACAAATCTTCAACAAGAAAGTGTTTCTAACTAAATGGATACGTGTTGGTCAATTTTTTATTACTTTTTACTGCTAGTACGTTTTACAGAAGACTGTATGATAGGAGCAAAGCAACAAAAACATTACCAGAAAATATTCATCATTCTTCCAGCAAATGCTTGCACTCATTTTTATTTGCTTGTTGTGACAATATGTTTGTAGAAAGCGAATGTTGGACTTAAAATTGAGATTAATTTAATGATGAGCTAGAGTCTGTTTCAAACAAATTTAGACTGGAAGGCTATCCAGTCAGGAAGAGGAAACAATATTAAGGAACTAAGTTGAGCAAACAGCTCGGACACTGACTTGTGAACATTGAGCACTCAGAAAAAATTCATATGGGTTGACATTGGTTATCTTGTCAAAATGAATAGTGAGTAACTTTTTGAATGAAAAAGGCTGGCTGGTATGTTGACTGAAAATTCCTCAATATGAAATTCAGCTGACTCTACTGCCTCTCTGGTCTGTTCTTCTCACTTATGTTTACTAGTGTTATACTTCACAGAGTACTCCATTGAAACGAATTGGGTTTGTTCAAAACAAATTACTACCTAGCTAAGTAAAGAATAAAGAACATGGTTTTGGCACTGCTTTAATTCTTCATTGTCTAGGTCTAGCTCTAACTAACTGTAGAAGCATCCTATTTGCTCATTTTTATGTAAATGAAACTCAAGTAAGCAATGTTCATGTTGCATATTCCCTTGGTCTATCATGCAAAAATGATTAGGGCCTGACTGTTCCACAAAAAGGAATGCAGAATGCTGTCTGCTTGTAAGTTTGTGATTCATGCCTCCTGTCAAGGCTACCAAACCAGTAAAAACACTGGAATGTAAAAAAAATAAGCATGATTATGTATTTCAGGAAAACAATTTTCTCAAGAATGTTTCTGGAACAAATCTTCTATGTTTAGCTATTTCTAGTTGATATTTCAGGATGGAATGCCTACTGGCACCAATTTGTACTACGGAATTGTCCCAGAGGACAATGCTTTGCTTTAGTGTGTTTAAGGTGTCTTTTTTCGGATTCTTGTAGCAGCAAATCCTTTAGCAGCTCATTACTTAATGGAAACTAAACAAAGCTTCTTCCAGGAAAAAAAATGTTGATCTCTATCACCCCACAGTGAACTTCTTTTCTTAAATACATAACACATGCTTTTGGAAAATATCTTCAGTTTAATCTAGACACTGTAAACTCCAAAGACAAGGTTATGTCCTCATTCATCCATCTTGCATAGCTCAAAACTCAAAACTTTCGGGGAAAAGAAAAGGAAATACGGAAGATACTTTTTGTGTATAGAAGTCTACTTGTATGATGCGACCAGACTGTCATTCCCATTAAAAATGGCAACCTACAGAACTAAGAACTCAAGGGTAGGCTCAGGTCTCCTGAAGGCACTAACGGGCCTGCTTTGCTCCCTGCTACCAGATATTTCTTTAGGGGGTTTTCTATTTATTATGGAAACTCATTCTGTTTCTTTTTGTCCAGAAAGCTCAGTGCTAGCTGATCCCTCCATACATGGTGACCTTATTGCTATGTTTGTTTCTGCCAGAGGAGCTTTTTCACAGCTTTTCCTTTCCACTAGAACTACCACTGAAACACCAGTATGGATTATGCAAAAAGTAGTATAATGTGTAATTCAGACACACGGCCATGACTTTAGCATAATCGTAGGTTTTGAAAAATATAATGACACTGATCTTTGATCATGAATATTATATACTTCATGTACTGTATCAGATTTTACTGCTGCTGTCATTTGCAAAGACACAGGGCGCTGTTTAGTGGATCCATGCTGAAGGTATGCTTCCACATTGGCTTTTGCAAAAAAAAATACCATTCTTTCTGCAGGAAAATGTTTCTGCGTAGAGTTGAGCAACCATAAAGCATAATGCCCCGAGTCTCATGGAAGCAATGAATAAAAGAAAATGACAAGCTATTTTGCAGATTTATTTTGGAAACATGCTTTCAAAATGTTTTTCCTTTCAAAGCATTAAATTACATGATTTTCTATCTAGTCATTACTGTTCCGTGTTTAGTGTTCTGACTTTACACTGTAGGAAGACAGCTTGCTCCATTTGTCCTCTCTGTATCAGTGAGCTATTCCCACTGGCAAAGCCTCAGTGTGTGGAAAAGAAACTATTCCTGAAATCAGTGAACTCTATTTTAAACTACCAAAGCAAGTTGCTCCCGTTTCTCCTCCCACTTATCCCATAATTCCTGAAAGTATACAGTTCCCAGATACAGATGGTAAAAAAAAATAAAAAAAAAAAAATTAAAAACAGATCACTTGCCTTTTATTTTGAGGATTGTGAAATTGCCTACTTTGTGTTTGTAGAATAACTGCTATCTAAATGTAGAATATATAGTAAAATACGGCTTGGTCCCTATGCCAGGTTTATATTTATGACTTTTTTACTTTAAAGTAATCACTTCTGATTTATAGCAATATTATAATAAAATAGTACACAATATTGTCTACTCTAGAGAATCTGTGCTTTGAAATAAGTGAATAAACCAAGCAGTTAGATATCGCACAAGATCTGCTATCCAAAGTCTGCTGCATTCAATTCTGAAGTTCTCTACCGGTTCTTGGATTATGTTCAGATAACTGGAGAACGATTTTCTCAGTACCTCTAGCAACTGTTTTTGTAGAGGAGATAGACAGTTTTCTTTTTTAAGCATTACCACCATATAAGCCTAGGTTTCTCTAGAGGTTATGTAAATAATTGATGCTATTTTTGATTATACTTCTTTAATTGGTTTAACATTGATAGGTTTTGAGTTCATTAAATTTAAATACAATGTTTAAATTCATGCTATGATTATTTGTAGGTTGTGAGATGTACAGGAAGTAAACTAGTGCTTGTTTTGGTTATATAGAATTATAAGGTTTCGTGAACATATGAAACTCATAGTGACTTGAATAAGATGACAAGCATTCAGCGCACACGCACAAAGTCATAAAATATCCCCCCCAAACTCAGAGGATCTGATCTCTTTTCCATAATTTGTCTGCAACATCATTCATGAAGGTCTTATTACTGCTTATGCTATGTTATCATTGGAAGAATCCTATGGGTAAAGGGCCAGAAATAAACTCTTTTAGCTGAGTAGCTGTACTTTATAATTCATACATAGTTGTCTTCTTTCTAATTTATATTCCTTCCTTATTTTCTCCCCTGGTTTTCTCATCCCTCACATTGCTTCTTTGGCCCTCTTGCCAATTTACTACACCAAAGCAAATATCTACGTGTAAGGTCTTTGCTAGTAGGACTATGTATAGTGCACCATTACTTTCTTTTTAAAAAGAAAAATCTTTCACAGAGCACATTTACACTAAATAGCAAAGACAGCCCTTTCAGTCTAGCTGGAAATACCTAGTAAAAAAACACATTACGCAGAAAATGCTAGCTTGTCTGGCATTTTCAAGGTTATAGCCATCTGCTAAGAGTATGAGAACCAAGTGTCCAGTTTGCCTGTTTAATCTGCCAGAATGTAATTTAATAGTAACTGATAGCTTTTTTCATAACTTTCAGTAATAGAAGGTGTTGAAAACTATACTAAATTGGGTGCATTTCACATAGATTTCCTGCCTGGTGCTGTCCGCTGACAAGACCTAGATTCATTATTTCATTCTCACTTTTATGGCCTTGAGCACAGATTTAATGCCATAGTTACCTGCACTAATGAGGCATGAAAACATGGGAAAATACCATGAAAAACTAACCAAATGGTCCCTAAGATCAATTCTGGTTTATAATCTTTGTAGCTGTCTTTTATCTTATGTACTTGGCTTGCCAGAAATCTTAGGATCATTCCATAATTTATGATACAGGATTATCAGGTCGGGGTTATAGACTTCTTAGTATTATGGTGAACTATTTTGGATTTGTTTCAAAAGGGACTTTGTGTGCTCATCAGGCACAAGTCTTGTCACTTCATCTTGTCTTAGTCTTATGAATCTCAGTATGATTCCACGAAGTTCAGGGAGTTCAATACAGAGGCCTTACGAAAAGAAAGAACCAGAGATAGCCCCAACAGAATAATTACTGTTCAAAGCATCCAAAAGGAGAGACATTTTTCATGGATACTTCAATAATTTTTCCAGATCTCTGAATTGCCTTCATACCATTTCTCATATTTTCTTTAAAAAATAATACCAGTAATCAAACTCCATGACAAAAACGCGTCTTAATAAAATAAGGGCATAGACTGCTTTTTTACTATCACAAATAGTGTTTTGTAATTGTGAAGTCAGGTTGCTGAATACTCCCTGATAGCTGGTGATGAAGGACAAACTGACAGGAATGTGTGCTTAGAAGATCCCTTATCAAATCTGGGTCTAATTATTTAGTTGGTGGCCTAAAATATAAAGAAAAAATATTAAACCGAAAATAATAGAAACAGCTGATATTTCAAAAAGAGTAACAAGTGGGTATTACTACAGAATGAAGTTTGTGCTTCAACATCTTTGATTCAAAGCCATTCTTAAAAAATGGGCATCAAACTGCTCATATTTCAGCGCTTCATCATCCCTATAAAAATTCCAGATGCTGCTGTTGCTTAAAATGCATAAACAATTTGTTGTATAGCTTCTGCACTGTTCTGCAGCACTCACGATTTTGCTAGTCACACTTAAAGTGCGTGATTACCTCATTACTAAGCTTTGGGCAATCTGTTGCTAATCCAAGAGTTCCCTGTTGGGCAGGCAATAACACAGTGCATAAAGAGACTAAGATAGATTAATGAATAAATATCTAAAGAATTATTACTTTCCCGTTGGCGATGAATGCCTTTTGTTTTTCCCAATACCATCCTTGCACGGGTTTTTTTTTTTCCGAATGCACTTAAGGTGGGTATGGAAACAATGCTGTTCAGATATCCTTCTAGAGAAAAGCAAAAGCTGGAATGCTGCTTAGAGCTGTTATCTAAATGCTTCAACTACCCAACAGGCATCGCGTTGAAAAAAAAGTCAGACTAGTCCAAGGAAAATAATGTGAGGAGAATACGGTAAGTGTTCTGTGCTATGGGGGTGAAGATGCACTACATCCCTCACTATATTCTGTGGCTCTCTGAAGGACTTTGCAGCATGTCCTGCCCTAGTGCCGTAACGCATGGCTGTGCCCTCAAGGACTGCAGAAACTCAGGTGATCCCTTGCTGTTCCATCACACCTCCTGGCAACAGCCAAAATTGGAGATTTTAATTAAATGTCTGGAATGTCAGGTGAATGTTAATAAAGGCAGCTTACTATTATGTTACTCTGTTTATCTTTTTAAGGCCTTGCCAGATCTTAAAACTAGTGAACACTCAGACCCATCAGTAGCAAAGACAGAGAAACTACGTTAAGGGTAGGGAGAATAAGGTTTGATAAGGAAAGCCAGGACAAACAGCAAACCGTACTGCTCTCCTACATGCTCTTCAATCCCTAAGGGGGCACCAGTCACCTGGCCTCAGGACCAGTCCCGCTTTTCTCAAACAGCAATAAATGCAGAAGACAAGTCTTATAATTTAAGGCCCAGCTTATCCGTTTTCCTTTCTTTTATCTTGATAAAAAGAGGGAAGGAAGCAGAAGGGGGAAGAAAAAGCAGCAGAACAACTGAGGGAGTTAGAGGGGAAAAGAGACTGATGCATAAGCTATTTCTCTTTAAGAACTTGCTTAGCTCAAGCCTTGGTCCCAAAAGTATCTTCAATAACCCTTGATTCATAAAAAGCCTAGTGTGGTTAGTGGTGAGTATTTCTATTCTCACATTCCCTGTTTTTCAGGGTTTGTGACTTCTTAAGGGCATTGTAATGTATCAAAGATCATGTCTACGTAAATCGTTCACGTATGTGGCTGGCAGGCTGTGGCTACGTCTAGCTTTTCTAGAAAAGCAAGGAAGAAACCTAAGGTTCCAGGTCACTTGTCTCACCATGTTTAGCCATGTCACTCATCCGCTTCAATAATAAATACATTTAGGTTAAGTGTCATGAAACTGACACTACATTAGCAGCAAAAATGTTGATACCAATTATTTGCAATTTTCTGTTTGCTGTAAAAATAAGCCTTCTTTAGCAGGTAATCAAAGTAGTAACTAATCCTTTACCCAAATTTAATTTTATTGCAGAATTCTGTAGGTTTGTACCAGTTTAAATATTAAATTTCCACCTCAACAGCTTCTTTACACAGGCTGGGCCAGATGTGCATCTGGTATAAATTAACATTGCTCTGTTGATGCTACGAGAGACAGGAAGATTTCTATCAAGCAGTGGTCAGTTCCTGTATGATTAAACATATATTACGGCGTGCATTTGGGTATAAAATACTTTTGAATCAGGATTGCTTTGCAACCCATCTGCACTTTATTTGCCCTGTGATTAGTAACAGTTATGGAAGGGGTAAAACGCTGACCAGTCAGGCCTGTGTGACCTTAGTGATCCATACTCAGCTGGAACGAGGGGAAAAAAGGAGAGTGGCTCTAAAGGCATCTCAATGGGGAAGGGACATTGGAAAGGCAAAGAAGTGGCAAAGAAATTGAGGGATCAGTTATTTACTGTTTATGATGAGAACTAGCAAGGATTCAATGAAAATATCAAACAACCGGTTCAAAATATAAAAAAAGGAGCTGTTTTTCATACTGCTGTGGGAGGCGTTGCCACTGCATGTTGTGGAAGTCAAAAATAGAAAGGGACTCATAAAGCATTAACAAATGTCGTGAGGATAGGACTATCAGTCGGTACAAAGTATGATGAGCTGGATGCAAACTGTGCCTCGAGAGGTCACTAACTCACTAACTGCTCCCTGTAAAGCTGGAACCCTACAAGAGAAATCTCACATGATGCATTCGCAGTTTCTTACGCTTCTCTCCTAGAGTACCCGTGACCGGCCACAGTTGGGAATGTGCTACTGGGCCAGCTGTCCTGTGACTCTTCTCAGGCTATGCTTTCAGTGCCATTAATGATGCGTGCTGTATTGGTAGAGGTATATATATGGATGCAAATACATCAGAATATGATCAAGTGGAACAGATCGTTGGCTGATGTTAGTGTAATTGCATTGGTTTCAACAGAGCAGTGCTGGCACACGGCAGCTGGGGAACTGGCTCGTTATAAGGTCGGCTGTTCCAGCACTAAGCCACCAATGTGCTATTTAGTTACATGCTGGCGTAGTACTCTTAAAGTTAATGCAATTATAGAAATGTAATATTGGAACAATACAGTCATGAATTGCAGTCTTTATGGATTATACTTTGTTCTTTATAGTAAGCTCAACTAAAATACGCCTTACTTAGCTTTATTAGTGCTACTGAAGCATCTAAAAGTAAAGTGAAATGGAACAGTTTGCTCAAAAAAGAGGGAAAATTGAGTTTCAAGCTGATTCCTACCTGGAACAAGTCATGAATAATGAGAAATAAACAATGTCATTTTCTCCCCTCTTCTATAACACTTTTACAACATATATTTACTGCAAATGTCTAGCACACATCAAACAGTAGAATGAAAAGTCTGATGCATCGGGCTGCATAACTGAAAGCAGAGTTAAACATTAAAGTCACAGCCTTATGCATGATAAATTACTGTGAGTTAATTCATGTGTATTAATGCAAGCATGCTACTCTCAAAAGAGATGATTGATCATAAAATTTGTCCCTATGGAAGTTTCTTTATGACATTATATTCTTCCCAAGTGTCTGATGCAAAGAATAAAAAGGTCAAATAATTAATATTATTGTCTTAAGACAAGTAGTCTTTCCAGTGTTATTATTTCCCATTTTTATTAGTTTTTACTTCCAATTTAGGCCTTTTAATGTCAACATCTGTAATATTCCAAACCGTCAGAAGAAGAAGCTAAAGTTGTGAATGCAATAATTATCTGTTCGATCTGAGGTCTGTGCATTGAAATGTTACTCTGAAATTAGGACTCATAAATTAATTTGTATTTTCATATTTTATGGGTTCTATGGACAATCCAACTATAAGTGTTTGGCTTAAAGAGTATGTAATAATTTTCATGAGTGTAGAGAAACACATCCAAATCAGCAAATACATTTATAGACATTTCAGACACTTTCAGACTTTACAGTTAACCATTTATACTTTCTGTAATGGGTTTGGGAATTCTTAAACAATAGCCAATCTACAAATTATTTTCCCGATGTATCAGCTCTCCTTTCATTTTCTTTTTAGAACTACAATACAAATATATATTAAATCAATACTTTTTACCTATTCATGAAGCTTATTTCCCAGAAATACTCATGATTTTGGCAGGCAAGTTCCCAAGTACGTTTACTAAACATATTTATTAAAAAAGAGCTTATCAGAAAGTAATTCTATCATTAAAAAAATCTGCAGCAAGCTATTAATATCTGATTAGTCCTTCCTTTCCCTTCAGTTGGTGAAAACAACTTCTGTTTTCAGACAAATTTGTTCAAGATGAAGAAAAACTTCCTATGCTACTTAATGGAGCTGACAAGTAGTGAAGAAAAAAAATCTTTTCATGGCTTGGCTATGATGTCTGTGCTAGGTGCCCTTACATAAGGCACTGCTAAATGTGCAAATAAAACAAGCTTCCTATAACTAATAGGATTTTTTTTTCTCCTTCTTTTCTGACCAGTAGAACTGGGTTTTTCTTTGGCCTATCCAAAGTATTGGATCGCAACCAATCACAATATTCAGCTGCAAGGCTCCAGGACAATTATAAGAAGGAACAATGAAGAGGAAACTCTGTATTTATGTTCTCTACTGTATAGTTTTTCCTTGCAGAAGAGGCACATCTAGGGCTTTAGAGCAAACAACCGTAGAGGTTTGGAAATATTTTCAAAAATACACCTTGTGCTCCAAAAAAGATCAGTGCAGGGCAGTGAAACTATGAAATAACCTCAAGCTGTTTTTTCAAACAGTTTTCACCTGAGAAAGTAGATTTCTCTTGAGACAGACAGGACAAAATGCTTTGTTTTAAATTTAGAAAGTGTAATTTTGAATTTGAAACTATGCTTGAGATAAGGTTTAACTACATTCATTTAATATGTCAGTGTCACTAAGTGACATAAAGTGTGATCAGTTGGCCAACATTTCAATTATTTACACAGTTCTACTCAAGCTGTTCAAATACTTGTTTACTTGATATTAATTTATACATCTTTTATAGATTATCTACGCAGTGGGTATAAATGGGCATTGCTCAGCTGAGATCCTGATCCCATAACTTTTGGTTCTGATCTACAGTAGTGATTTCAATCCACAGCAGACAGCTGTCTTTCTTTAAAGTTCAGTTCACAAGGATTTTCATATCAACCTGGGAATGGAGAAGCTTACTGTAAAATATGGCACAACTGTGCATATAAGTGTTCTGGTTTGAGGTAAAACAGGACCAATTTTGTTCAGTAACTTTGCTTCTTAGCTGGGACTCTTCTAACTGCTGAAATTAACAGCATATTGTGCAATGTTCGCTCCCAGAGTCATAAGACCAACGTTTATAGCTGATGCCCAGGCATGGTATGCAGAGAGGCTCTTGCTTATACTTATTGCTATAACACCCAAGGCCAACCAACTTTGTTTTTTGCCCTGTTGGAGGGTCGGAAGCAGAAGAGCGCAGTGGGGTCCCACCTGTGGGGAGGAACGGACAGGACAGGTGACCCAAAACTGACCAACTGGGTATTCCATCCCATCTGCATCATGATCAGTATAAAAGCTGAGGGACCAAAGGGTCAGCTCTTTTTCTTCAATGGCTGATGTCTGAGGAGGACTCTATTTGTCTGCCTTTGATCCCGATCCTGAATGCACATCCAGAATCCAGTTCCCGTCCATCACTGAGTTAAGCCCGGGACTGCCCCAGTGCCAGCCGGTGTCGTGACTGTCATCCTGGGAGCTTAATACGGTTTTGTATATGTTTCATTTTCTCCCCCTTTTATTTTATTATTAATATTTCATTAAAGTAGTTTAGTTCCTTCTAAACTCATAAGTCTCTTTTTCCCTCCTCTGCCTCTCTCTTCTGTCGGTTCCATTTGGGTCCCCCATGTCCCCAGTGGCCGATTTGGCCTAAACCACGACAGATTAAGTGGCGGCAGCGCATGTTACCCTACAGCTACCCCTGCACCGATGATTCACAAGAAACCACCCCTGCAACAACACAGGCCCCTCTGCCACCCATCCCGGCACAAGCTACTCCAGCCACAACAATAAGACTGACTGATTTGTTAAGATCTGATTTCTGAAGTAAGAAAGTTTCACCCGATTTCTGGATTTGTATGAAAATATTGTGGAAGGTCTACAGTCCACACCTTTCCACTGATTTCACGTCAGACTTCTGACGCCTCTTCAGAGCCTCATTAGTCCTTTTCATTAAGCAATCTCTGGCAATAGTTCAGGTGTAAACTTTTCCTCTGAAATAGCTAAATATCATTTTAATAAATAAACACTATAAATAAACATCGTACCACTTTTCTAAAATACTCTTTTAAACATTGCGTGTCTCCCTTTTTTATCCTTAATGGTCTTCTAGACCTTGATTTAATCTTTTCATGTTTTTCATTAAACAATACCTACTTCTGCTTCGTTTCTTGTTTTTCAAAATGTGAGTGGTGCCATAGCACATTAAGGGTTCCCCTAGCAACACAAAAACACGCTTCTCCTTGGAGCTGCATCTCTGTAGTCTAAAGCACTTAAATCATGACCTTTTAGCTGCAGCTTGTTCTGAGATTAATTAAGAGCATTTAAAAACAAAAATCATAAAGTTTGGCACATTCTTTGATCTGCAGAAAACAGAACTAAGTGCTTGTATTGACACTCAAGTAAGGGGGTGAGATCTTTGGCTTTCTACACCCAGATTAGCAATGAAATACTTGCATCCTGGGTTTATATATAATATACATCAAAAAGGAACTGGGCCCTTGTGTTGGACTTTACATTCAGTTTTGTTAAATCCTGTCTTTACTGAGGTCAGCACTATGTGGCTACATGCAAGTTTTATCTAAGGACTATCAATTGCAATGAAATCTGTTTATACGGTTTTGTATTTCTTCTCTGTCACAATACTTCAGCTCTCTAGAGTTATTAGACTCTCCATAAACAGCAGGATGTGTGTATGCACACACTTCAGTTTGCTGAAGTTTACCCAAGACTAACTGCAATGAAACATAACAAAGCAAATGACTTGACATTCAAGATCTGTTTAGCTTGCTACTAACCCTTTCCAACAGCAGAGCTTGACTGCCTGCGCTAAATCCTTTTCGGAACATTTGTCTCTTTCCCCTTTAATGGAAAAAGTTTATTAAGAAAAACATCTAATCTGAATCATTTTACCTTAAAATATTAAAAGGACAATGAAAGAGTGCAAATAGGGAAATGTAGTTTTTCTTCATTATGATAAATACCTGTAAAGTACCTTCTCAGAATATTTTCAGCACAAAATAAAAGCTCACAGCTTTGCTTCTTGCAGCTGTGCTTGAGTTCGTAACAGGAGAACTTCACTGTGCTTGTGCCAATCTGCGATGGGACTCTCTAAATCCTAGTAGAATACTTGTCTTTCATTGCCTCCCTTCATCATTCTTCCTGGCATATCATACTATTTATTGACAATAATCTGTGCATATCCTACCCTTTTATTAGTTTTGCACCATTAAAACTTAAGTACCAGATTTGGCAAACTCCTTCAGACCAAACTTCAAACCACTGATTTCAGAATGAGGTCTCAAAACCATAAAGTAATAAGCAACAGTTGTTTGTAAAACTTTCCAGGATGGGGAAAAGGCACCAACTATCAGATAGCTATGAACTACTCTTTCCTTTTTTCGCTCCTTAGTCTTGTCCTGCGTTACTAGGCAGCAAATATTCGAAGCTCTGGATATAAATAGTCTCTGATTTACTCCAATAGTAAGGCAGATAGATTTGCAGTGATCTCATTGTTTGAGGTGGGTAAATGTAGCTGAAAGATAAGTTTTCTTACACAAAAAATGTAAAACCTCCCAATATGGTTAACTTTTATCTTTGGTTCCTTTCTACTGCTAAGTTCAGTTCATTCAAGGCCGCCTGACAAAAAAGGCTCCTAATGTTACAAATTTGGGACCTCTTTCAAATTTGGGAGAGTTATGTATGTCTGAGTGCCTACGCACACAGGTCCAGTTGTGGAAAAGCACCCTTTGTGAACTTTGGCAGTCAAGTTTTTTATTTGCAAACTTATGTGCTAAAAGCAAAAGAACTCTGGATTCCAGTTTGAACGGATGCACAGGGAGGATAGCTGCAAAAGCACATGTTCATCTTTTCATGAAATGCTCTTTTGTTTACACAATAGATGAATTGAATAGACACAGAGCTGCTGCTGAAGGATTTGTGAACAACCTATGGAAATCCTTTCTCTAACAAAGCTCAGTCCATTTAGTTAGAAAAGAGATGAGATATATAACTAAGAAACATGACGGGAAAAATTACAAAATTAAGTTCTATGAGTAAATGTTAAATGTCTGTAAATAACAAGATAAATAAAGACCACATACAGGCCACTGAAAATTATAGGCGATAATTAGATTTTATCTCTCTGGTAGCATTTAGCTTGTAAATAGCCCTCGTGTTTCTGCTGTATATGGTTTAATTTTAGAATAATCAATTACAATCACAAACAGAGAATTTATTCTCTAAAAAAAATAGTTAACATTTGTTTTTATTTTACCTTTCTGTAACAGTTTTTTCTACGTGAAGTTTTTAAACATAACTGACTAAATTTCAAGAAAATTCCTTCCTTTTGGAATAAATCTCTTTGAGAACTCTGTCTGGAACATAGATTTAGGATTAAAGGAGTCAGTAGAAATAACTGAATGTACCTACTCATCTGTGACAAATATGACAAATATGACAAATATTACTATTAAATCCTACATCTATTTCTGCTTACCATTCTTCATACTCCCCAGTGAATGTTTTTGGGATGTT
The DNA here is from genome assembly GCA_013398815.1 of Ibidorhyncha struthersii. NCBI lineage: Eukaryota > Metazoa > Chordata > Aves > Charadriiformes > Charadriidae > Ibidorhyncha > Ibidorhyncha struthersii. Next base: position 2,067,686 of record VZSZ01010267.1, read on the forward strand.
CTGTTGCAATATTGTTAAAAAAGGATGAGAGACTACATTCTGAGTAAGCTTAGAGAAGAGTACACTAAACTTTTTATTCTACTTAAAATATTTTAACAGTCAACAAGTTACCATGGTATGGAGACAGATCAAATAAAGTGAGGGTCTCTAATATTAATTTACCAAGTCTGTTCAACAGGCAAACAGAATTTCCAGTTTGATTCACTTTGTTACGGATATTCCCCAAAACACTCCTTCATTATTATTCAGGGTGCTTCAATCATTAAAAGAGCAATGACAAATGGTAAAAAGCATGAGGGATCCCATCCGCTCATGGTGAAAGCAGTTCTAGAAATTTGTGAGGTGGAGAGTGAATAAATCTTGACGTTTGTAGCTGCTGCTAATATATCGTAATCTGTAGACTTGATCCAAGGTCCACCTAAGTCAGGGGAAGTGCTCCACTGACTCGTGATTTGTGATGCAGCTCCTACCATGAATTTTTATGTGGGTTAGGCTCCTTTCAGCTGGTTGGTGCATAGTGCCATTTTTGTTTCGTGAAATGGGCTTTCTCGCATTTTCTTTTGATATCGTTCCTGTTCTCTGTGGGAAAGCACAGTTCTGGCCCTGTGTCTGAAAGCTAGCCCCTCCTTCCCTTCCCAAACACTGCCAGTGCTGCAGGTGTGCAAAGCAAGTTGGGCTGAGGGTCACCTGGCCATTCATAGTATCTGGCTTCTCACCCCCATTAGTACTGGGTTTGTATATGTAGAACTGATTATATGAATAGGATTCTTTTCTTCAGCCTATACTCATCTATACAGCGATGGGTTGTCGGCTCTAAAAAGTAGTTCTACTTTTGTTCCTGTACACTTCAACTCTTTTACGACGCCTGAGTCTGAGGATGCTTTAAAATGTTACACAAGTACCAAAGCAGGCCGTTTCATCTCTGAAAGAATAAACTGAGGCAGAACACAAGTCAAGAAAGTTTCCAGGAGAGGAAGCAAAAAACTGGCTGTTTATTCGTAGCCAGATGTACTTGTCTCTTTCTCTGCCTGTTTGCATTAGTCCTGGCTCAGCTTTCTCCTTGGTTGTGGTTTGCAAGTATGAATGAATATTATGACATGCTGTCTCCCAGTGGTTCCATGTAAGTAATTATGAGGAAAGGAGAGGTAGATGGAGTTACACACCCATTTTACATTTTAGTAGATATTCTGAAATTTCATACCCAGGCAAAATATGGCGTACTGCTTAATATGTGTCACTGCCTTCATTCGCCCTGTTAAATTTCTGGTGTGTATAACAGGGAATTGCGGCAAGCAGTTCCCAGCTGGAAAGCAGAGATTATATCCTGGTTGTCAGTATGAATGAATGAATTGTTTAGAAAAAACACAAGATGCAATTCCAGTTGCTCATTGCAAAAAGAAGGCATGTAAGGCTATGGTTAAGAAAAGACCAAGTTATGCAGAAGTTCATAGTTAGACAATAAACATTTCAATGAATTAGTACAGAATATCAAGCTTTCAATTAGGAGCTCTGAAAGGTACTTGACAGAGAAATGGTCAAGCAGCCCTGAGCTGTAAACACCAGCAGGCTCCTTACCTTCCTATCATATTTGGGAGTAGAAGCAGCTCCAAACAAAAACGAAATGCCGACAGGCAATTATGGCCACATCGCATGGCATGGACTTTCAGTTGGGGCAAAAGAGATGATAACCCCTGCACACACCTGGTGGATTTGCACAGGTAGCCCCTACACACCTCTTCCTTCAGAATCTCTGACTACCCGGGAAGTATTTGAATTCATGCTTCTCACATCTCTGTGATGTAAAGAAATGCCATTTTGCAGAGGAGAAATCTGAGTACAGCAAGTTCACAGCCTGGTGAGTTAGCAGAAGAGACCAGACTCATCAGAAGAGAAGGCGGCCCAGGAATATTCAGGAACTTTGCAAACGGAGAGCCTGGGAGTGAGGAGCAATCCTCACGGGCTGGCCTGGGAATGGGACGTTGCTCTGGTAGTATGCAGTATTTTAATCACAAAGCATTTCCACTTAAACAAAATGAGACCCGGAGGGTGATCAGAAAAAAAGACTGGCTCCTTTTTTCAGCAGATTTCAAAATTGATTATGTTTATGATTGACTGAATTATTTATCCACCTCTGGAAACTTGGGGAAGACTGAAGAACAGCTCAGTAGATAGTGTGACTGAATGAATTCAGTGAGTTTTTCATTGAACTCAGGAATATTTGGATCATGTTCTCACAATCTAATTTCCTCCAAAATTGCTTCTTGGGCCTGAAAGGGAAAGTGTTGAATGACGGGGAGATGAACTAAAATCTGTTAGCAGATCCCAGAATTTAACCTAACAGTATTGGCAGGGACCGGACCAGCTGCAAATGAAGGATGAATTGAAGTCAGGGGAAGAAATACTTCTTGCTCTCGCAGAGGCCAGTTTCAATGTGAAACTTCAAAACTGCAGAGGCCTGTAGTGACACCGAGGTGGTGTTTGCTGTACCCTGAGGAGATGAGAACTTCGGTCAAGTGATACTGAGCTTTGGCTGTAGTGCTGAATTTAACCAACTGTGTATCAAGGGCCTACAAATGCAAAGACCATTTGGCTTTGATTACAGATACTTAACAATTTTGAATATTGGGACAAAACTCTGACAGCAAGCTAAACATCAGACAGGAATGCCCAGAGCTTCGAAAGAGGACAAGTAGAGACTATGGTCCCCTGTCTCTTAAGAGCTGTCCCACTGGAATGAGGTGGAAGACCCCTCTAATTATTCAGCGTAGCGGGCAATGAGACCAACTGCTCTTCCTGCACCTTCTCTCTGGGTGGTCCTGCCTCCCTTGGATGCCATCCCTTCAGCCGATGTAAATGAGTAAAGTAATGACATTATAAAAGTCTTGGCTGATTTCACAAGGCAAGAATATAGTCCCCAATTGCTTAAAGTCTTCTTACTGTTTGACACAAGAACTGTGTTCTTTACGCATTAGTACTTCACATCTGATGAACTATAAAATGTTTTTCCTCAGGAGAATCAGAGCTCAATTTTACACATTTGGAATGATAATAATTAAAAATATCACACACTGGTTGCATTGCAGCAGCATGAAAGACATGTTACATTACAGGGAGCAGCTGTGTATATTATTATGAGAATTTTTCACTCTCAGTACAGTGTAGCTGGATAATGTTAAATGGAGTGTATTTTGATGCAAACCTGTGCGGATTTTACGATGTAACTGATTCATCGGGTAAAATTAAAAAAATATTAATTTTTAAAGCTTGCTTATAGGAACTCAAGTATATTTGAATAACTCTGAGATAAAATATCTCTGTACACAAAAGGAACAAAACTATCCCTACAGCATACCCAGACTTCGTTTACTATGCCTCCAAACAAAACTTTCCCTCTGTAGCTGCACATATTCATGTTAATAGTGTCATTAATCTTTCCTGCAGTAATCTCTACCTCTCAGCTTTTACACATTCAGCACCTGGGTCAAATTTGACCTGACAAGTTTGTCCTTGAATATTATCATTTACAAAGTCCATGTTAAAAAAATCCATCTATTATCAGAACTGCTGCATTTTATCAAATAACTGCCACCAGCTCTTGCCTGAAATAGTTCATTTGCAAAACTGTTGCCACCGAACTGTGGAAACCAACCATCAGTCAAAGGCTTGTTTTGCTCTTTTTTTATAGCAATAGCAAATGAACTGCAGATGGAGCACTGTTTATACTTTCCCATCATCTCTGGAGTGCCTGGAACTGTTGCTGTGATGTCATTACTTTTGGGCAGGATATAGAGAAAGCAGCAACACTGGAAATATTTATTTACTGCGTTAGGGCCAGTTTGACTTGTACTATAGGAAGAACATCAAGGTGCTTGAAATGGAAGGCTACATGACCTCACTTTTCATGTAGACCTATAGTGGAAACATCACACAGGGGAAAAAAAGTTTGATACGGCTACTGATCAAATAGAAAATAGGAAGAACTTGTTCTTGGATTTTATGTCGCTCCATGTCAGAAGGAACTTTTGTTTGTTTGGGGTGTATATCTGAAATCTCTGTCACTGAAACATTGGCCTTTCTGGCTGTGATGGATGAGTTCTGTCAGATGAAGGCATGTGATTTATTACATTCCCACTCTCAGGTGTCTAGCTCATCTTTCTGCAGAAGTTACCTTGCAGGAGTTACAGAAATGAACGATTGCACTTAAATTTGCCAAACTGCGAATCACAGAAGCTGTAGGACTGGCACGTGTTCGCCATGGGATGATCACCCAGTGAGTGGACAGCTGAGAGTGGTGATGCCTTAAAGCGTTATAACTAAATCTATCAGTGCCCGTCTGTCCCACATGGAGATGGAGATAGCATATGTAGATTCAAACATGTAATCTTCTATTATTATTACAATGTATTACTGGAGTGCAAACGTCCAAGGAACCACTCTGATTGGCCTGCACAGTGGAGTAGGCAGGGCGGATAAAGCAGAAATAATCAGGCTGATGCAGCAAACCAGCCGGAACTGTCTAGCAACGGTTCTCATCAGCACAACATCTCTGTTGGCTGGCATAAACTTCAGGCAGAAATTCCCAGGAAGGCAGTGCAATGGCTTTGGGTGAATTGTTTCCTAGCATTGTATTGATAAAATGTAATTGGTTTTATGATAAATAAAGTTTGTTCCTAGGTACTGCACATACAGCAAAACAGTTTCATCTTCCACATGGTGCTGCAGCACCTCTGCTACCTCATTTGTTCTCTAGCACTGTACAGGGCACCGCTGCCTTACACTTATTTGAAGCACATGCTTGCACATATGAAGTGGTGATCTTTGCTTGATAGAGAACATTGCAATAGGCTTACATGGTTTGTTTACGACTTTTACAATTAGTAGTACAAAACAGTCGCTAGACAATGAGGAAGTAATATTGTAAAGAAACCCTGTTTTCTGGCCAAGCAGACAAAGTTCCTTTTGTGACACCATAACCTTGATTTGTTTTCTTTATCATTGCTTGTGCGCTTTCCAGCTCTCTTATCAGGCTTTCACAATGGCTGTCTCAGTCACTGATGTGACTTACAGAGTTTCTGCTGCAAGTACAGATTAATGGATAAAGCCTGGTATAGAAAGCAAGCAAGTCTATGATTAATTTCCTGAATTAATGCTGCTTTGCTTTATGCACAACAAATACCAGCTGGCTTAAATGACCACTTCCAAATTCTCCAAAGAGGGAAGAGTCCCCTCACCACGTAGATCCAGGATAGCCAGTTCCATACAAGCCCATTTGCAGTCCTGGTTTAAAGCGCCCCGGCACAGGCCTGGGCAGGGTGCTAATAGAGGGATTAGTGTGGGCTGTGAAGGTACCTAGCAGGTGCCTGTAATTTAGATTAATTATAAAGCTGGTCTCTCTCCAACCCCAACCTTAGCAGCTCTGTGGGGATGCAGCCAGGCTAGCTGACCTGATTGGGAGGTGCTGGGTGTTTTGCCTCGGAGCTACTGCAGCCAGTCCCGCGTGGCAGAGGTGTGACCTCTGACAATAGGAAGGATTGTAGAAAGGCCTAATCCCAGGTAAGAAGTTAATGCTGGTCTAGTACAAACTGGTAAAATAGTGAAAGTTTAGGTAGTTTTCATTCCTTTCTCTCTAGCAACTTTGAAGAAGCTTTATATCTAATTCTGCGTTCCTAAGCACAGAGTTCCTTTCAGCTCAATTAAGCCAGTCCATAGCAGAAACGTGGGAATGAGTTCTTCATAGGGCAACCTACGTATGGTGGACAAATGGCTTTTGTTTTTTTTAATAATGAATTTTCAAGACATCTATAAAAAGCTGTTTTGTTTTGACTGTAGTGTTTAGTACTCAATTTCATTGTTATCTGTAGGAAGGTGCGTTACTATGTGCTTAATAGTCACTTAAGACTCACTTAAAGGTTTTATTACAGCATGCTTTTTAATAGTGCATAGCTTATTTCTGGAGAGGTTCTGTTCCTGTATTTGTGTTTAACTGATCTTTCAAAGAAAAGGTGAAATTTTAAAGATGTTAGCAGTATCTCTGAATATTTATGTTGGAAGGGATTTCAGGAAGTCATTTAGTCCCATTTCTCTGCTCCAAGCGGTGCTAATGTCGATGTTAGAGCAGGATGCCTGTGGCCTTTTGCAGTCATGCTCTTGGTGTCTGAGACCTGAGGTTTCCCATCCTGTTCAGTGCCTCTCAGTAGGAGCCACAGTGAAATGTGCTCAGTGCAGCCACTCAGTTCAGCTCCCAGGCAGTCCTGGAAAAAGCTTTAGGGATTCTAGTGCTGTGACCAACAGTTGTGGATCTGCCAGTCTATTTCTGAAAACCTTTTTCAGCTTGCGTGGCTGTGTTGAACTCATGCTTTAAGGCAGAGGAGAGTAAATGTTCAGTATGGCTCCATAGGGAGAAAGCACAGCGTGGGATGTAATTTACTAAAGGTCAGGAGAGGGAGATATGGGAAGACATTTTGGCAGCCAAATCCAATCACGAACTTGCTTTTTATTCCCTTGATCTAGTTTCTTTTGTTCCTACTTCCTCATCACAGTTTCTGTCACTAATATAGTGTCTCCTTCCCTGAATAGTTTGACTTACATTGGTCCCTCTGACCTGAGGAGGTGGGAATCCTGTTTTTAAAGAACACCAAAGTATATACAACTTGTATCTTCTTCTATTTTTCTACTTCAGATCTACCCACTGGCTTTTCAGACTTGGAGAAAATGTAGGTTATCCTGCCCAGTGGGTTTCTCTGGTTCTGCCTAGCTGTAGATGTATGCAATTAGAAGAGAATGTAGATAAATGAGCTCATATGAGAAGGCTGGAAGAAAAGTACCTGTCACTGAGCAAAGTCCCATGATTAACTATGACCCTGAGAATCTCCCCTACAGAAGGGGACAATGAAATACTCCAAGTCATAGGAATAGGTGATACAAGGAGAACAGCTGTTGTGGTACAGCTATAAGCCTGCATGGGGCAGGACTAGCCTGGGTAATTTAAAAGATGTTTTCACCCTCAGGCTGGAGTCGAATTCTGGTTATGCTGGGGTAAATTAGGCATAACTTTACTGACATCAAAGGCTCTGGTCAGGATGATCTAGCTTCATGCTCTTGAAACTGAGGTCAAACCCACTAACTTTTCTAGGCAAGTTCTGCCCAAAATGAATGGGTGGAGCTAGGCCAAGCCCATGATTTTATTCTTTCCTGTGGGCACTTGCACAACTCAGTATTCACTGCTGGCTTTGCCTTTTAAAGGGCCATTTTTTTTTTGGCATCTGAACTGGCAATTGTCTGGCCGCAACTATTCAACTGCCCTGTTCTGATGGGATGGGTTAGGGGCAGGCAAGCTTGCAAAATAAAGATGCAAAGGGGTATGAAGTGGGTTTTTTTTATGGTACTGTAAGAAAGCTATATTGGAATCTAGAGGTCGAGCTTCAGGCTATTATAAAAATGGAGCTTGTTTTTAGCCTGTACCAATTTTCTTCTTGCACTTTAATTTTAAGTTAGTGAGCCATATGCAGAGCAGAGATGAAAGTCTCAAAGTAAATGCCTGTGAACTTATTTTGAATAATGTCTAGCATTTTTCTTTATGATAAAACCCAAGCGTGGGGTAACTGCTGAGATATAGATCCAACTTCAGGTTGTTGTGCTTAGCTACATGTCATTCTTAAATTGGAAGCTTATACATGCACCAAGGATGCCTCTTTTCAAACTAACATTTGTTTGTTTAACTTCCAGTATTTCTGTTCCTAAATGTATCGCATCTTGCAGCCAGAAGAGAAGAACTAATTGTCTTGCCTCAAGGCAAAATCAGTTGCAAGTAGCAACTTTCTATCTGTGTGCGCTTTAATCGTTCTGTACTGTACATCTTTCTTGTGTCTCTCAGTCTGCCTGACTGCTGTGAGGAACTGTGCTAAAACTTTCCAGGGTTTCCTCAAAGGAGTAATTCCCTCTAACATTTCTGATTTATGAGTGACTTCACATTGCTTTAGAATCAGGGAATTGCTTTAGCAATGTGCTATGTAAGGCATCTCTAATAAATAGAAATCTAGCTGCTGGCTTTGCTGGTTTTGTGTCTTATGGCTATTTTGACTTTGGGAGAAAGAATAATTATTTTCAGTCATGTTCACAAACCAGTGAAAATTAAAGTTGCCGGTGTGGGTGTTTACTGCATTCAAGTGTACTGTTACAGTAAGGGTCCGATTTTAAAATAGCAAGTAAAACAAGAAAATACCCTCCTGAAACTGTTTATACCCCATGACTTAAGGTTGAACATATATGTTCTTAGCCACTAGGTGGCAATGAGATGTGGCCTTGTAGCTGGAGACATGTGGGGAACATCCACAGTAATACTGGCAATCCGGATGTGAGAGGCCATATTCCTATGAAGTGACCAGCACCGTGCCTTGGGGCTTCTGACAGATCTCTGCTTACTGACAGTGACTGCAGTTCCGTTGAAGTTCCAGTTGGTATGAATCAGTTTTCATTCCCTTGGTTGTCTTTTGTCATTTGCCACTTAGTAATGTCATCTGTAGTATGTTTTAACATCTCCGTGTCCTTTGGCAAGCAACCATGTTCTGTTATTTCAGCTGTGAGCCTGATAATCTATTAAAGTGATGATGGCTTTTTTTTTTTTAAGAAAATGCAAGTTATCTTGTTATGCTGAGCTTGAAATCTGCCCAAGTTGGTGTATACTGTTTCCAGCAATAAGAAATAAGAGCATGTGGAGTACTCTGCTTACCTAGCAGAGAGCTGGCGATAATTTAAGAATGAGTTCTGAGAGAAATATTTTCTCCTGGCCTATCTGGTGGTTGTAATTTTTACAAAGAAAAGGGTTAAAAATATTCTGCCAGGATATCTTCAGGCAAGAAGATAAAACTCAGGAACTCCAGCAGTGCTCAGCAGCAATTGTCCCACGTTGCAGGAAGGTAGGCATTAGGAAATATTCATTTTAATGGATGGTCTGGGAACCCTTTATCTATTTGTAGGGAGGCATTGCTCTGTAGGTATCACACACTGAAGCGGTTTCATTAGTGGTAGAATACTACTTCAACAGCAATAAGGGCTTCACAGGCTTTACCTTAACATCTAAGAAAAACTGCTTCTGAAGCAGCCCCAGGTTGTCCTCTTCACTTCTTTCACCACTTTTAGTTCCTAATGGGGCAATGTGAGTCAACAGAATTGACAGCCATGTTCTGCTTGAGGTATAGTGTTTGGTAGTATGTGCTGCAAATGCTTGTTACAAAAATTACACTAAAAAGGAAGATGCTGTAGCAAAGTCAAACACCACAGAGATAGAGCAACAGCACTGTAGATGTTCATGCAAACGTAATTTCTTCCATGTCCATTATGGTATCAGTTTTTAGTTATATGGTCAGTCCTATAGTTGTCTCCCATTTTCTGCTTATTTCTTTGTGCAGAAAACAAAAGTGTTTTCAGCTAAAGCTCTGACTAAAACACCTTGACGTAATGACACTTTTATGAGCATATTTTCTTGTATGCTCAGGTTCAGTTCCAATCACCTTATTGTACATACATACAAAATAAATACACTTTCTTTAGTAAAGTGATGTGATCTTAACAGGCAAAAATGAGAGAACCCCATATAAAGTTCAAAAAGGGCAGGGAGTTAGAAGCCAGAAAAAGGACATGGTAACAGTGAAAAGATTGAATTTCATTTAATAAGAAGCAGTCCCAGCATGCATGTTGCCTAGCCAAGGTAAACCACACAGTAAGTTACTGTATAAACAGAGAATCATAAAGTATAAGATCCTTTAATCTTGAGGTGGCATCAGTGCATTTCTGTTGTAATTACCTTTATTATGGACAGGAGAACCTAATGTGGTTCTGATTCCTGAAAAGGTATGGTAACTTCTCATTGTTGGAAAATAAAGACAATTCTACAGTTTCACATGCGTGCTTAAAATTCAGCTGTCAGACATATTTCTATTTAGCTATGGTTTGGAAGGTGTTTAAGGAGAACAGCAGTTTAATAAAGCATCTGGATCTCATTGAAGACCTGTATTTTGTTTTTGTGTTTTTTAATTTATTACTACGCTTCCCAGCTGGGCTGATAAAGGCACAAAGAAGACAAGACATTGCTCAAAGTCACAGAACAAATTTGTATCTCAGCTTAAATTTTAAAGTTGTTTTTGCCTTTTGCTTTAAACATTAAATCTAAGAGCTTCTAATATGACTTGATAGTATTTTTGCTTGTCACTTGAAGTTTAGCTTGTAAAATGTTTCCTCATTTTGGAAACAACTTTTTAAAGATGTTAAAAGTTTTATTTTTTCAGCTTTGTCTTGGTCCACTGATGCAGTTTTGTGGAAATAGTTGTTATCCATTTCCTTATTCAAGAGCACATGGAGGGGGTTGTGTCTGTGATTTGATAAGACTCCTGGTTATATGCAGCACTGCTTATGTGTGTCCAGCATGTCAGCACAGGCTGGTGCCATGCTTCGCTACAGATTTCCTTGTGATGGAAATAAAAAACAAACCTGGAGCTACACTGTAAAATGTGTTGTATATTAGAAGTAATCAATACTTGATTCTTAATATAGATAAATAGTGGAACATGCCAGCTGTTGACTGTATTGTGGTGTTTATCCTGGTTTTGAGTCTTCCTGCTGGCTGTTCATACTCTTGGTATCCATTTTCCAGTTATTTCTGATCAAAACTTCTGCTTTCAAAACAAAGCAAAGAACTGCAGTCCCATCCATGTTCTGATTGTTGCCTGCTGTATTCCTCCCTCACAGGACCATTTACATTTTTAACAAGTTTGTTGTCCTCCCACTCTGTTAAACTATGCCAAAATGCAGAATGTAATTGAGAAATAATGTATTAGTCCTCTTGTAAGGAAATGAGGAAATCCAAAAGGAAATTCCACTTGTAAGCCTCTTCAATTCTGTTAAGGCAAACTATATTTTTGGTTGTCTACTTGAAGGGGAAAACCCAACCCTTGCTGTTTAGTTGAAGATGTGTGTAATCTTGGCTGTGCTGGCTGTTTACCACTTAGGTAAGGTAATGCCACTTCTGACATCTGTAAATCATATCCTTTGGACTGCTGTGTAACCCAGCTAAATCATTTCAATGGGCGTGAAGTGGAAAGACAAGAAATTTATCCTAGGGTTTAATCTGAATACAATACATAGTTTTAGAAGACATATGAAGAGGGCTCTTGAGACAGTAAACAGAAATACGTGTAGAATCAGCCATTTGGGTCTCAGATCTTTAGATTTATGCTCACAGATCTAATTACTACTGATGAACTGGAAAGAACCACACTGGCTCAACTCTTCTTTAATGCACTGCTGATCACAGCTATATAAGCCAGTAAGTGAAAAAACAGAGCTTGGCAAACTTCAAACACTGTTTGGTCCAGCTTCTTTTTTGTTCGTGATCCATGCAGAAAAAGGCATGGGCAATTCCAATTTACTTTTTATCACATAAATGAGATCAGACCAGCTCTCTGACTTATTTGGAACAAGCTATTTCCTAACGCAAATTACAGCAGCCACATGGATGTCTTATCAGAGGAGCCATTCCTCTAGCTGGGATCACTGGTGTGCTTTCTGCTTCCTTTCCTCCTGCCTTATCTTTGCTCCTGTGCTCAGGTGGTGTGGAGGTAGAACCACAAACCCGCAGCAGCACAAAGGAGCTGTGGATTTTATCTACAGAGGTGGTGACAAACCCTGAAAGACAGGTGGTACTTTATTGTGAAAGTGGTACGTAACCTGTGGTTCTCCTACATGCAGCTGCAAGTGTGATGGTTCCTCCTCAAATTCCTGTGTTTATTCAGAGGTGTATATATTACTGTAGCTCTGAAAGCATCACAATACAATCCCTTTTGCTAGTATATCTTTGCTCTGTTGACTAAAATTCTCATGCCCTAAGAAAAGATTCACCTGTTTCTCACCTGGCAATACTTGAAGCATTGTCAGGGTTTTGAACTCTCCAAGTCATTGGACAATCGTCAGTAAATGCACAAGTTCTTGCTTTGGAGAACTCCTTGAACATGGTTGGGATGGATGTCGGCAATTCTGCCCCTATCAGCCAAAAAAGCAGTAGACAAATACAAAGGTGAGAGCGTGCTAACTAGTGTTGGAAAACAGTAGGCTTAGCAAATGAGAGAATGCAGAGTATAGTGCTTTATAGGGTGGTGAAATTTTTTGCTTTATTCTAATTTGCTGTGTTTTGAAGACTTTTGTGAAGCTGTGATGGCACTGGAGACAGTAGTGATGGGGAGCTAGAGAGAAACATAGTTTACATGCTGTCCACAATCTCACAAAATTTTGAAACCTGAATCACTTTCTTCTGGGAAAACTTTTAGTGCCAATTATGTTCCAACAGAATTCTTAAGGCAACCTGAACATCCAATTTCTCTCTTTTCAAGCTTATAAAATAGCAAACTGATAGCATGCATCCATCTTTTTGACCCTGTAGAGCATGATACGGCAACTGAAAAGTTGTTGGGCTGGGTTATGGATTCTAGCCAAAAGCACAGAAACTTTTCTTCATCATGCCTTCATACTTGATCTCTCTCCTGTCTTCCCAAAAAACCAAGTTATTAGCCACTCCTTTGGAAGACAAAAGGCTTGAGACAGCATAGCTGGAGATTTGTTTGACCTTTCAGCTCTGCTTTCCTTTGAAACCAGGATTACTTCTGCTGTATGCAATTTGGATTGCATAGGGAGTCCAAACATCTGAGAGTGAGGCAAATAATAATTTTAGGGTCAGATTTTCAAAGGAGCCTAGCTTCAGTGACTGAGACAAGGATTGAGACTTTTGGGGAACCCCTGTATATTGGCTGGTATGGTTTTTTTGTTTGTTTTTTTTTTTTTTTTCAGAAAGCTTGATAAGTGTTATCAGAGTAGTTGCTGAAGCTACATGCATGAAAATCTGAGGGGCTTGGATGGGAGGTGAAACTTTGAAAATTCTAGCTGCTAAGGACAGGTCTTACCCTTTGTTGCATGTTGAAGGCCTGCTTGCATCAGGGAAAATATTTGAGCAAAAATTCAGTATGTAAAAGGAAAGAGTTAAATGATAAAAAAAAATCACCCAAGAAATGGGTTATAGGTATCTGCTTTGACTGTCCAACAGAAAGGGCGCACTGCTTTCCCCAGCCCCCAAAAGGATTAGCAAGACTGACCTTCAAGAGAAGCTGACCCAGTATGACTAGAAACAAAAGATTCCTGAAGGAGTTGCCTTTGCCAGTGGAGCGGCTGTGGAGATGTTCCTCTTAAATGACATTAATACTGTACCAGAGAAATCCAATAAAACAGAAACCCTACTATAACCATACTATAGAATGGTTAACATTTTGAGTATTCAACCCATTTGTAACCTATAATATAGCTAATCCATGTTTTAGATAAGCATGTTGCATCAAATTACTATGTTCGTATCTGTTTAATGGTGGAAATAAACTCAACTGTTGTGCTTCTTGTTGAAGACTTGGGGCCATTTATGGTATGCTCACAACTCCCTTTTTCCTCAGTAACATTTCCTATAGGCATGAAAATCTGTGACTATAGTATTAGGGAAAACATGCCAAAGCCTATGCTACGCAGTTCTGCAAGCAGTTGTTTCAAAAGATCCTAGAGACCAGATGCACATCAAGAACAAAATGCTGCAACTGAAGGCCAACAATACTAATTTGATAGGCATATAATGTCATCCAGTGTACGGAAACAAAAGTCAGGACAGCTGATTTAATCAACATAAAAAATTGAATTTGGTTAATATCTTTTAGTGATGGGTTGTTTTTACTGATGGTGGAATTTGATAATATCCAAATGTAAATACTGTTTGTACAATGTAACCCCAGGTTTCTGTAATTTTTTTTCACCCCCTCGGTCAGGGGGAATTTGGGTTTGATCTTGAGTAACAGACAGAAGTACCAAAGTACAGTAAATCCAACATAATACTTTCTTACCCCAAAATACACATTCCAAAACACTGGAAGAACACAGCATTTTTTCTGAATTATTTACTCAAGAAAACAGATGAAAAATAATAGCTTTTCATGTGGCAAGGAAAATATAGTTCAGGAAGCTCATGACTGATTAAGATATACACACAGTACATTCATTTAATATGCAATATACATAGAGTTCTATCTTGCTTCTGTATTAGTCCATGGAGTCAGAGAGGAAGAGATCTCTAAAAGGAAAAGCAGGAGCTACTCCATTAGCCCAGAAGCCAAAAGGAAGATAGCCTGAAATGTAACTTTAGTTTTCTTTCTACTTTGCATACATGGTTATAGTAAGGTGGACTCTCATATGCATAAATGTAAAATTTATCTTTTAAGCACAATGAAAACTCTGAGGGAGAGGTTTAATATGCAGTTGGATGCTTAAAGAGATACTTGGAACTTAGGGATCCAATTCCATGATGTATACTCTATCCTGGAGCCAGGATAACTTTTTTTCCTATATACAGGTAAGGAGAGTGAGGCTTGAGCAGAGCTGGTGGTTGGGGGGATGTAGCAGCTCTCAGTGTAGAGCAGGCAAGTGACGCTGCCCGTCTGTCCCTCCTGGAGCTGCCAGACTCTGCCAATGTAGTTTTCTCTGAGTACTACTTCTCTACTTTCTAATCAATTTGAAGGGATCATGAGCGATGCCAGGCATCTGTGTAACTGTTAGAGTGTGTAACTTTTATTGCATTATCTGTTTTCAGCTTGCATTATCAGGTTATTTTTCTTTTGGTCAGAGGCATGTATAAGACAACATGCCTCTGCCTAGGGAATTCAGATCTGTTGTATAAAGCCTATTACTAGTGCCAATTATAGGTGCAAAGAATAGCCTTTTTGGTTTGGGTTTGCCTTTGATGTGTATCTAGCAGAAGCATGCAAAACACACTTCTGGTTTATCTGACCTCTCTGTGGTAAGTTCCAATCAGATTTAGTTTTCAATTAACTATAAAAAGTGCAAGATTTTAAAAGCTGTAATTCCACGTTATTCCCAGCATAAACCCCAGACAGCTGCACTTTGTGCTGGGAAACGCCTTGGAGGCTGAAGGAGGAATCCTTGTCTCCTAGGCCATGTAGATGTTTTACAGCTGCAAATATGGCCTTGAGGTTAAAGTAACTTCCTTGGAGACCCCATCTGTAGATGGGCTGGCCAAGCAATTTTGAAGTTATGAAGCATGACCCTGGTCTGTTCTTCTGAATGCTTACTGCAGGGGGAAGAATGTGGTGATTGGAGATCTGCGCATCTTTGCCTTCTGAGGTCCTGCTTTTAGCACTCTGTCACCTCTCTCTGCGTATGCTTGCGCCATTTTGGAGCCCCACAAACACGTATGGACAAGTTTGGCTAAGCCCATGGTGAGCATGTGTGGGAAGCAGTGTGTGCCTGCCTGGGGATGGGGTGCTGAGTTGGGGAGCAGAGGAGTCCTGGGCTGGAAACTGCTGACGCAAGTGCCTTGTTTCTGGTAATTTAAGTAGTGTTTGTTTTATGTACCCTAAACTTTCTCAAGCAACTCTGAAAGCCCTAACTCCAATGTCTGCTTTACAATTATCTGACAACTAATTTAATAAAAAACTCTCTAATTAACAAGCGGAATTAATGCAGCTCATGTTCTTCAGGGCCTCATCTGAACGCTTTGCAATTACTAATGGGCAGAACTTTGCAGACGCTGCACTGATCAGCTAAGCTCTGCTCTAATGTTGTTTAAAAAATAATTACCCTCACCATGTTGTTCCCGCTTTGCTATTTCTAAACTATGCAAATTCAGGAAGCTGCCTCCTGCACATGATTATAAATTGCTGGTTGGGGTAAGGTATCTAATAGGGAGCTAAAATATAATAAAATATTAAATGCATTTTCATATTGTATGCATTCTGTTTACATATTATTCACCAGAGACTCTGATTTTGGTTCAGAAGAATAACTATGAAGGGGACAAATTCTTTTCTCAGTAACAAGAGCAGATAGAGCAGAAGATATTTGGCTTGTGGTTTTCCCTTGAGGAACTTTGCCTGAAAAAAGATAATGAAGAAAATATCAATAAAATACCAAGATTTGACCTATTGCTGATTATGTGAGAAATGAACAGGAGGAAGTCAAGGCAGGAATTTAATAAGAGGCAGAAGGAAAGTAGGGTGCAAAGTGTATCCTTAAAAATTAGAATTTTCTAATTTGTGAGTAAGAACAGCATCAGGTTTTATTAGTGGCTTATAAACAACACTGAAACCTGGAAGTGACAATTAACAGCAGCCCACTGCTTGTTAAGTCCATGATAGAAGGTTATAATTCGTATGCCACCTGGAGGTGGGACTTTTGTTGAAAGCAGTCCTTTAAAATGAGCTCATCACTTGGTGCTAAATACTCTTCTGTAGAGCTATGCCTCAAAGAACAGCAATAGGAAGGGGGGGCAAGTATCTTCAGAATAAGAACTGATAAATTCTGTGAGGGGAAGAGGGTGACTTTATTTTCATCTTATCAATATTCTAAATTTGAGGGTTTTGGTTAAATCCAGAAGTCTGGGTGCTCCATGGCAGTAAAGGAACTATATGTGGCTAAGAAGAAGGGATAGGGAAGGTGGATAGCAAATGAAGAACTACTACTGTTTTTACAGCAGAAACCCAAACCAACCAAACAGATGCCATTTAGTGAGTAAGGACAGACAAATGAAGTTTGGGGACATAACTGCAAAAGTTGTTCTTCTCCTGGAAAAAAAAATCCTCATCTTTCTCTTTGTGGACTTGTGTGGCTTTTCAGTGGTCCAGAGAGAATGGAGAACCTTGGAAGCCAAATAGGATGGTGATTCAGTAAACAAGGCATGCTACAATAAATGTGTGAATGAGCTGACCGGCGTAACAAGTATTAAGTATATGTTATTGCATGGCTTGCTTTAGACTTGTGGCCTAAACCATAGGGAAGGTGTGCTTCGAAATGGTGTGCAGCTCTTCTTTCTTCTTGAATAAGACTGGTGATCTGGTTAGACTGTGCCATGTACCACAGAAAAAAGTCCTGCCACAGACTTTCCTACAAAACTTATCCTGACTACCTGGCAGGGAACTGAAAATAGGAGGAAAAAAATATAAAATATTAAAGGTAGCTTGGTTGAACCTATTAGCTGATCTGACACACAAGATGGGGAAACTGGTTTTATTTAGGCTAGCAAAATAGAAGACAGGCATGCATATCACATAAGAAGGTGAATGCCAGGGAGAAGAGATGATTGAAACTAAGTTATAACATTGACACACCAACAAAATTCATGGTGACTTAAAGCCATTTTAGACTGCAAATTAGAAGGGGCTCTTAATTTTTAAAGCAGGGAAAGCCTGGAGCAGATTTTTTCATTTGACTCAAGGATATCAAAAAAGTGAGCTGCTTCTCTGGTGGAGTTTGAGCTCCCTGAGAGATCAGATGTTATGGTGCCTGTCATAGCAGAGATCAGGTCTAATGGCTCGAGAATTCACCTCTCATCTATGTTTTCCCCAAAAAGGTTTGGGGGAAGTGTATTCTGCTCCAGTACATGCATCATCAGAATAGTAATTAAATTGATAGTAATTACCACTGTATAATTGCCTAAAGCAAAGGGGGGGTGTAAGGGTCTGCCTTTAAAGCTCCCATGCTCTAGAACCCTGTGCAGTTCCTAGGCAGTGCGATTAGCAATAAACTGAACAAAGATCCTAAAATAAACTTCTAGAAATTTAGCCCCAGGAACTATCTGTAGCGAATTGGTTTTATTTAGTATTTAACACAGAAAATGCATATACAAGTGGCAGCAGCAATTAAACTTTCAAGAGTGATTACAAGTAAAACTGAAAACACACATGATAAGCTCAGTTTGTTAAACGCAGCACACCCCTTGAAGAAATATTATGATACATGTCATGGACCTGAAGCAATGTGATGTGGATGTTAATTATTTTTAGCAGTTAAGTTCAGACTTTTCTGATAGCCGTGGCTACATATTTGAGTTATGGCAAGATGAGCTCAAAAGAGTATGCACAACCCACAGCGTGATCCATGTGCAGCGACTACTGTAAGCCCAGACAAACATTTTTCATGTGCAGCGAAGATACTCTGCTTGCATTTTCATTCAGAGCTGCTTTTGACCAAAAAGTCATCAGTTTTCCTACTCTGACTAGTCATCTTCATAGCGCTGCTTTGCAAAGATGTGCTGTCAGCTGAAATTCATACTGTTAGTCATATTGTTGATTCAGCTAGTCATTCTGAAGGCTGGGCTATGTCTGCTATCATTTTTTTCCTTACGTATTCTTTCTTTGAATTATTGCTGATCTAGCACTGTATTAAAATAATTTCATGTATATAGAATATATCTTATAGTAATATATGGATTTTCTTAATTTGCTGAAGACCTTCAGGAATAATCTTTAATTTTTAAAAATGCTGTACTTATAAAAATCATACTTGCTACTGAAAACACTGGGACTTTGTTAACAGCCCATTTAATTCTGTGAGGTTAAGGTACTGTAGTATCATTCTCATTGCATGGGAAAGATGTAGGAGAAACCTTAATTGCTTCAGTTGAAGCCTAGTTTAAAATGGCTCACTACTACACCCAATCCATACTGCTGTTTATAGAATCAAAAACTATTAAAACCTGAGCTATGAGTACCTCAGTCAATTAAACCATTCCTGAAGATTTAACATAGCATTTATTTGGTACCTCTGAGAATCTATTGTGAGAATGGCAACTTCAGTCATGCCTAAAACCAAACCTTACAGAAAAGTTCTTCACAAATATAAAGCCATGAAGCAAATGGGTTTCTTTGGAGTTGGGAAGGCATAATTCTGTTTGGGATTCATTTTTTTTAAAAAGGCTTATCTCAGAAACAAGTTTTCCTCTTATACTTTGTCATTTCCTTCTCAAATTTATTAAATACTATTCTATTTAGTATTTTATTCTGCTTTATTTTGTGTTATATTCTGTTGCATGCTGTACATGATAGAGCACAGTCTGCTCAAAGAAACTCAGTCACAGAAATCAGTCTTAAGTGGTAAGCTGACCATTTCTGATAAATTGAAAATAGCTAACTTGGAAAGGTGATATCTGGTATCTTCTCCTGAATGAAAAAGAGCATGTCATTTGACATCCATTCTTGCTATCTGGTGATCTTAGCATTTAAGAATGTTTCAGAATAGGACAGAACTGAATTAAGAGAACTTGGATAAGTAAATTCTCTTGTGGTTCTTCAGGAAGTTATAATCTGCAAAAGAACTTCAGTTGCAAGGAATCTCTTCTACTTAGAAGGCAAAAAGGGAAAACTAAAAGCCCCTATTGCACACAGCTTGCTATCTGTTTTTTTTTCCCCTCTCATATGTAGCCAGGTTTCTCTCAGGAAAAAACTTAAATGGTGATTGTTTTTGTTTTTTTTTTTTTTTCCATAGTGGTGTAAGAATTTTGTGAACAGATGCTGACTGATTCTGTTCTGTGCAATTGGACTGGTGGCTCTCTGAGTGTTTGTTCAGGGCCGCCAAGTTATGAAATGTTTGATGTACAAGCTGAGTGTGAATAAAGGTTTTATTACTTTGAACAAGACATCTTGGCTCAAAATTCCCTTGCTTACATTTGCACAGATATTAATGACCTGTTAGTTAAATGTGGATATAAAAATGTCAGATGGACTAGAACAGATCAAATAATATTTCTTCTTAGTTTTGCCCTTTAAATGTTTTATGGCTAATATCACTGGGCTTCCCTCCTCTCCTCTTGATGTGTGTTTACTGATTGTTACATGGTCACCTTCTTAAATACAAAATAAACCCACAAATCATCTGGCTGCTTTTATTGTAATTTATATGAACAGAGTTGTTGTTTCTGCTTTCATAGATGAAGGAATAGTTTCTAAAAGGGGTGTGTGCAGAACTCCTTTTTACATTTGTCTTTTCAGAGAAATCATTTTAAATATAAAATGGCAAGCTTTCCAGGGACTAGTATCTTTCAGATATACTAGGAGAAGCTTGAGAAAGACCTAAAGAGGACTAATTCAAGTCTAAAAATACACCAACATTAGTATTTTAAAAATTCTAGCTTATACATGTACTCTTGCCTATCTTTCATTTTTGTAAAGAAAGATTTATTTAACCTGATAATGACTAAAAAATGAGTAATGTGATCATTTTTTTAGTTATATACTTTTTCTCTTAACGTGTTTTGTAAGTGAAGACAAATAGGAAAGCCAAATATGAAGAATTGTGTTTCAGAAAGGAAATTGATCTGTTTACAGTGAAAAAGAAAATAAAGTTTCAATGGTTTATATTAAATGATTTTATCAATTTCAACAAGATCTACTCACTAATACTTAATCATGATATTACTTATGTAATTACTTAGCATTTCAGAAATAATAACTAATGCCAGAAATTACACCATAAATTCAAAGATTACTTTCTTTCAAAAGGGACATTTCAGTTGTGCTATTGTGGTGCTGCAGTACAAGTCTGATCTGGACAACTGTCCTTACATCTGTAGAAGAATTTTGGAAAAAGCGCTTCTGGGGAAAAGTGGCATTAGACGATAACAAAACTAAAGTGATGCCCAGATTTACTTAAATTCATGGAGCTAATATCTCATCTAGCTGCCACACCTTAGCCAAATGGTACTTACAGAACTCCTCTAGTAACCTCTATACACAGAAGTAGTTTTGCAGTTACCCAAAGCCTATATACCCTTTTCTCTTCCTCATGTGTGTGAAAACTAACAGTGTGAGAATCAATCTGATTGTTGATCTAAAAGGCTTCAAAGAAGTAGTACCCAAGCCTTGCTGGCTCCTCGGCAGTAATGCTGAACAAGTAAAGCATTACAAGCAGCATTGTATTTTGTTCTTCTTGTCAGCTAAGGCTTTCAAATGCTGTAAAATTCTTCTGTTTCTGATCCTTCTCATAATATTATTTTATGATACTATAATTGTACAAGAGTTATGTCAGTACCCTGTGAGCCAACATCTGGAAACTATTAAAATTCTTCATAGAGCATAGGATGGCACAGGAGCAACTAATGCATCTGGAAAGATCCAAACCTTTCTGTTGTGCCCTGGTAGGGTAAGTGATTGCCAGGTTAAGGCTGGGGATCTCTCCAGATCCTTCAGACAGACTTCTGGTATATGTATGGTGTGATACAGGGCTGCACATATAGTATAACTGCAACTGAAACACAGGAGGTTCCCTGTGAACATCAGAAGCACTTTTTTTACTGTGAGGGTGACTGAGTACTGGCAGAAGTTGCCCAGAGAGGTTGTGGAGTCTCCATTGTTGGAGATATTCAAAAGCCAGCTGGATGTGGTCCTGGCTAACTGGCTTCAGGTGGCCCTCCCTGAGCAGGGAGGCTGGGTCAGATGACCTCCAGAGGTTCCTTCCAACCTCAGCTATTCTGTGAAGTTACACTGAAATGAAGCTGCTGCATATGCCTAATTTTTAAGAATAATGTGCCTTTAATGCTTTTCTGCTATGAAACTACTATTAAAAATACATATGATTATCGAAAATCTCTTGCAGACCAAATAAGAGCTCACTGGCACTGAATATTAGAGTTCAGAGATGTCACTTTTCCTATTGTTGTTCCAAAGCTATCAAAGTTGCACCTGAAACTAACAACTCTAAACAGGCAGTCTTTCTTTGGCTTTACTACAAGAAAGATAAAGCCCTGTTCTTAAATCTGTTTACGGATTGCTGGCTTTAATAAAAATCTGACTTTTCACAACTGCTCTTTAACATGCAGAGTTATAACTGGTTTGTGCTCTGTATTTAAAACAAAGTGCAGAAGACAAAAGTAGAAGTGATACTGGCTTTTTTTTTTCAGAATGGCTCCAGCTATGATTTTCCACTCGGTAAAGATTTTTGACCTGAAGGAATGAAGAGTAGGCAGATGCTCAGAGAACAAGTGATAAGGATCTTGAAAGATTTTAAGACCTGCAGTTCATGACGAACTGAAATCCTTTACAAACACATTTACAATTAGCTGCTTAGCTGTGCTCTGATGAGATTTCTGAGGACTCAAGGAATTCTTGGTGGTTCAGAAAGAGAACTTAACCTTCTCCTAATATGCCTCATGTTCTGTCAGCTATGCAGAGGCAATAGAAAACATTTGTCAAAACAGATGGCAGCGCTAGCCCCCCGCCATTGAATACAAATGGTAAGTTCAAAGTCCAGCTAATGGTGGGTGAGCCAAGAAACATTTGGAGATTTAGTTTAACATTGAATATACCCCAAAGAATACACTGTTACAATTCCAGGACTTCTTGGCTATGGCCAAACTCTGAATACTGCAAGAATAGTCATTTCATAGTTTACCCTTCCAGCCAGAACGAAGAACTGCTGAGGTGCATGAAAACTAAGATGTAGCAGTTAACATGGCTTTCAAGACTTTTCAAAAGACATGTTCGACAGCTGGTTCAGTCCAGCAGAACATTTTTTGCCCAGTGCTTCATCATAGTCTATAATGCCATTCAATTGCTTTTCATATACTAAAGTAAATGTTACCTTAAAAGCAATTATGTGTGTAGAATATACCAAGAAGCTAAATGTCAAAATATCTGTTTCTTCTATTAAAAATGCTGGCATGTTACACTGAAGTCAGTTTCACAGAACAGTTAGGCAAAATGTGGAAACTATGATCTGTGTAGCTGAAGTGTTCATAATTGCTGGTGGCATGACTACTAAAAGCAAAACAAAGTTGCAGAGATGTTGTCTTACCTGCATCCAGTGAAACAGATATGGGGTAATTTGTGCTGATTAAGTTAATGAAAAAAAACTCTTGCTACGATTTAAACAATTCACTGTTACATAAGCATATGTTACTTGTCTGAGTTTAAAACATGAATATAGAAAAAGCTCCCCAAAAGTGTTTGCAGTAGTGATGTTAATGCTTTATATTGACCCTAATCAAGATCCTAGTTATTTAATTATGTATTATTCTGTAAAGGTAGGCTTTTTGCATGGAATGGATACAACGCTACTCACTGCAATGCAGTAAGTGCAATCTTATACTGCACCGTGTCTGTCTCTACCTATGTAACTTTTGCCTGTATGTTAGGAAGTGGGCATTGAAGACAAGGGTAGTGCTGTTGAAAGCATAAATAACTTAGTCTTACACACAAGTGCCTGTCATCAGGTTCAGAATGTTTCTTCCCAGTCATACCCCACTGCACTCCCTTCTTCCTTCTGCACACTGCAGCCTCAACTTAAAATCAAGAGCAAGGGCTGAAAGATGATTAACATGCCTGATAGTTGTCAGACTACTCATGTTTGCTTTCCTCAGCTTAACATTAACAACTTCATAAGGATTAGTTAAGGCTCCCAGACCTACTCTAATTTTTTTTTTTGTTCTAGAATTTCTTGAACCTACAGGATAGACTTTTAAACTGATGAATGAAAGTCAAGTTACCGTTAACTGTATCTTAAGGTAAGCTGTTAAACACCCAATGTTATTACATATTTTATTTAGAGTTGTAAAGAAATGTTCACATGCACTATACCCTGTGTAACTTGCATGTGAGTATGGAATGATGGCAGGCATTTAAATTCTATACTTGTGGCTTCAGATTGGACCTAGAGACCATACTTAAAATCCAACTAATCTTATAAAGATGTGAAATTCTTCCTCCTCAAAACCCTTGTGATCTTTGCATCAAATTTGGCCAACATGTTGCAATTACTTCCTGCAAAGCAGACTTGGGAGATGTGTGCAAAAAGCTGTTAAGTTTTCTCTTAGGAATTAGGCACTGAAGATCAGCGCAAAAGCAATATGCAGATGTTAACACACCTCAATTGGCAGTAGTACTCAGCTTTCCAAACACTGTATGTTCCAAATAACTGTGGTAAATGTACAGTAAAGTACACAGAGGTGTGGGAGGTAATCATTAATACTGAGGTTCTTTAGGATCTTCTTGACAGATAACAGCTTGCTGTTGCGGCTGTCTTGGGAGGATTGCTGTTGCTTGGAAGCAGCACATTTCTATGCCTCTTTTCTTGACAGTACCTGGGATTAATTAAGTCTGCTGTTATCTAAATATCTTTATAGACAAGTGTCTATCTTGAAGGAAATAGCTGCAGATACCCAAATTGAATGGCAAAGAATTTTAGTTGCCAAATTTGTTTACGTAGTATTTTTTTAGCTGAGGCTTTTACTGTGTAGTTTGACACTAACAAAAGTCGTTCCTGGATTGAAGCATTTGGAAACAGTATAAGGGAATGAAGATGGATGTACATAACTAGAAAACAACTCCTTTAAGTATACCCATTTAAAACAGAAAAAAATCTGTAAGTGAATTCAGTCTTCAGAAGTCTGGCTAATGAACAAGGTATGTATTGTTTCTTGTGAATGCGTTCAGTACTGTACAAACAAAAGAAATGTTATTTTTCCTTAATACCTCTATGAACCTAGGTTCTTCCACTTTAACCTTGCAGTGACAATAATACAGTATTTTATAACATGATTTGCTGTGGTTATTAATCCTATGACCTTGGATCACTTTGTTAAAACACAATTGAAGTTTAGCAACCTGCCTATTTTATCCTCCTAGTCAAATTTGTCCTCATTTGACAGGACTCCTTCCTAATTTTGACTTATTAAATTCTGTGAGGAAGAACAGTGGTGGCCTCCTGATTCTTATTACACAGGATCAATGAATCAGATAATTCAAGGTCTGATAAAGTATCTCTGAATTCAGCTGTATGCAGTAAGCGTTACTGTTATTAGGCCATGTTAAAGTAAGAGTGCAATTCCCAATTCTTTTGTAAACAGCATCAATGCACTGTGCTTAGCAAGTACCTCTTTCTCCTGTAGAACATGGGTTTGTTTTTGTTTTGAATTTAAAATGTACCATGTCATTTCAAATTGCTAAACGGTGTGATTTACTGACTGTTCTTGATAAATTGTGTTGGCATCTCATGAGGACTGCATTCTAGCTTTCTTCCCTTAAAATACAGCCAGTTCTAAGAAAGCACATTTTTCTTGTGAAAACAGCATTTATATTTCTCTTGCATGTTAATCCTCAGCATCATCTTACTGAGAACATGTTTAATCTGCCAAAAGATCTTCTGAACTCTGATTGCAGACCATTCTGTAGTCCAAATGTCTCATGCAAATGAGACTTCAGGTAGGTAGAGAACTTCAGGTTCTTTAAGCACATTATCCGCAACCAAATTTACAGTTTTCTGAGCCTTATGACTGCTGCATATACAAAGCACTGTTCGCTTATTGTACTTGTCATCTAGTTAAACTGTATAATGGCTATCTAGGCAGTTTGCTTTCAATCTTACCTCAGTATTCACAACCTCATCTTGCTGAGAAGTCTTACCCAGGCTCCTTATCCTGAAAACTTTGGGCTTTTTATTTGTTTGATTAACTTCCATGGCTTGCAAGCAATCCAGCTTTTGTTCAGTCGGTGTTCGGTAGGCTGGTGCATGCCTCTGCACTGCTTGGGTTTTCGTTAATCAACATATGGACTATAATATATTGTTTGTTTTGAATCTGATGTCATGGGAAAGTGTTGCTTGAGTCAGTATGGAAACTTGCCCAGATACATTCAAGTTGTTTCTTCCTTGACTGCAGTATCTGCTTGAAACTTTTCACTTGCCTTCTAATGGTTATTCCTGCTCATCCACAGGCTGTTTCCAGTCCAAATATAGTGCTACTCGATTGAAAAAATCCAAGAAGCGGTTCACTTTTTGGCACGTGTTTAACAATCCTGACCAAATCCCTTCTGAAATGCCATGGTCCAGTTGGTCATAGAAGGTCACAGGCGTGCTAAGGCTGTCCCTCCGGACATTGCAGTGACTTCTGTGTCTGCACAGCTAGAAAAACTCTGCTGAAATCTGGAATGTTTTTTCAAACCCTCTTTCCCCTCCCTCTGAAGTCGCTGTGAGGAAGGAGTGACCTAGGGTACCCTCGTGAAACTCTTATTGACCTGCAGTTTGGAATGTGCAGGCAGTTAAGGGCTGTGCCCTACATCGGGGTGCTGCGTTTGGGGGTTTTATTGCACTGAAGGAGCCTTTCGGATGATATTGAGGAATGACTATAAAAGCACAGCCAAAGTCACTTTATTTGCTTGGCTGGTTAACTAAAGAATATTAGTCAGGGCAAACTAATGTAACTCTGCTGATATTAATAGAGCTGAGTTTCAACAACTGAAGAAGCAGCCCTTAAATTCTAGGGAAGTAATTAACCAGGCTGAGCTTAAAAGGCTCTAATGCTGTCTTATGGTGTATAAATAGCATTAAGAGTGTTTAATACCCAACTGATTTCTAATTAGCTTTTTCTTTCTTGTTAACTTTTCCATTATACTTTTTCTGTTGATGTCATGGTTTTGTTGCAAGAAAACAGAGCTCTGAAGATAAAGCTGTCCTGAGCTCTACCTTCAGATCTGTAATACCTGTGCAGGACAAGAGGCTCAGCAGGCTTCAGGGCTTGCATGCTCCTGTTGACATTCAGAAAATCAAAATGTGCTAGTTTCTGTTCTGTAAATACCAACAAGGATTTTTCTGTAACTCTTAACCCAGCTGATTAAGAATGAATTTTCCTGGGGACAAAAAAGATACAATTCTAACTTGAGGGTTTTCTCACTGCCAGATTTCAAGCTCCTGTTATAAATCATTATGGTTCTTCAGAAAACAGATGAAAAATATGAATGTTGGCAAAAGCATCCTTCACTAAGTTTGTTCCAAAAATGGCTGAACTATTTTCTATCAAACTTAAAATAAATATTCCAGAGTCCAAGAAGAAGAAATTTCAACCTGGCTGGTTGAAGTTTGACATATTTGAAAACTAAAGTATGTAATAAAATAATTAGACTGAACTGTCAGTATCACAATGTACTCACTTTTCAGAAGGTACATAAAGACTCAAGGGAAGGGTCAAGATACATCCATTCTGTCTGGGTTTTTTTCTACCAAAAGATACCTTGGTAGACAGACAAGATCCTTGAACAAAGCTGGATGCTACAGGACTTCATAGGTGGGTTCCAGTGGTGGAACTGACTATAGTGTGTGTAACATTTACTTATTGGCTACCTGGATGCTATTGGAAATGAAATAGCTCATACCTATATATTTTTTTAAAGATACAGAAAAGAAATTCTGGAAAGTGTAATAACACTTTTAAAGTTGTTAATTTTGCTTAACTTTTTCCAGGATGCTTCCCAGCATGTAGCCAATTTGTCTGGCAGTTATTAAACTATTATAAAATTTCCTTCTGTTTCATTAAACAAACAAACTCCCATCCATCAAGGAATAGTGGTCATGTTTTGCAAGTGCTGCAAATTTTCTGGCATTCTAGGTGGTGTTGCATGCTTTCTTAGTTTCGTGTAAAATTACTTTGTTCGTACCCTCAGAGGTGACAATGATTATTTTTTAATGCATTATGGAGTTAGGTCTACCTCCATGTCATCTGACAAACCATTCCTTTTTTTGGCATTAAAAATAATTTAGAAATAAATTATTTACTTATTTATTAGATATAAATGAGGAACTACAGGTAGAGAGATCTTTAGTTGCTTTTAGCTGTTGGAAGAACTCCCGAGGCTTAAAACCTAAACAGTGAAAAAGGGCTAAGATATCCTGTCTTTTCTCAGGCAGTACTCATCAGAGAGGGCAAGTGTGTAATTTCCCCAAAGAATTAAAAACATGCTTACTACTGAAATAATGCATATTCTACTATCTAAAGCACTTTGGATTTGAACTTAGTGGAGAACTAAGTTATAAAACACAGAGACCTTGCAGAAGTCTTAATTTGCAATGAGAATCCTTAATTTGCAATGAAGATGATGGCAAAATTTTATTCACCTACAAATGGACTCAGAACAAAGAACTACTTGAATGCAATCTTCCTTTTATTGAGAAGCTAGGGTAGTGCTTTTTGTTAGCTTGTCTCATCTACTGTATTTCCAGGCCATCTATCAACACAGTTGCACTTATCCCTTTAGCTGCTCCTACCAGTATGACAGAGAAACTAGGAGCCAGGCAGAGAATATATGGACTATCGTGACACCTTTGTTGCATTCAAAGGATTTTGCTTAGAAAAAGCATCTGGCCCTTAGGAACACCACTTGGCAATGACAAATGTGCATGTATTCTGATATTCAAACTTTAGGCATCATGTCCTTGAGATTTCTTCTTAGTTACTAGTCTGTATGACCAGTGTTTTTAAAATAGTGGAGGTGATATCCAGGATATTTTTGCTATTTATAATTCCCATTGTTGCAACTCTCTGGAGATGATTAGATCGGATGACATCAGTGGTGTGATAGCTATTGATATAAATAACTTTCCAGAAGGTTTCCTTATGACTTCAGAACAAATTAGCCAGCAAGAAAAACATTTCTGAAGGAGTTTAGTTTCCTAGCTATTTTCTGAAAACCACACTAGGTGCTGATCTGCATACAGAAGAACCAAAAATCTTCAAAAGCTGATCTGAGTGCCTAGGTTTTTTGTTTAAAAAAAAAATAATCAATTATTAAACACCTAGGTCCCACTTTCAGGAGTCTCAGGATCTTCAGTTTCTTAGGCATTTCTGAATATTGTGCTTTCTGAGAAGTTTAGAGAAAATAGATTAAACACTCACCTAGATGAAAGCCAAAATAAACTGTATGTATTAATCAGTGATCAGAAACAAACAGCATAGTTCAATTAACAGCTAGGGAAATCTGGTCAAGGGACAGATAATTATCCAAAACTTTTCACTTCCTTGAAGCATACCTAAAGGTCTGCTGTTGGAAAAAGGTCTTTCCTGTGAGACTTCCAGGCTTTCCTGGTTTCAGTCAGGAAAAGAATAGTGGAAGAAGTGCCTCTCTCTATTTTGGTACTTCTGCTTCTGATCCCTGAAGAAGGGAAATGGAGGCAGGCATGGTGTGTGTTTGAAAATAAACTATCAAACTTCTATTTGCTCTTTCATTGGGGTTCTACTTCATTCCATGTTTTAGCTGCAATCTTAAATCATGTTTTTATGGACTAATGCTGAGGAATTGTTTTACCCTTCCCTAGGAGGACCAAATATTTCAGGCAGTCCAGAGGTCTAAACCAAATGGTGAACCTGTTTGTCATTCTTTTCCTTTTGACATCTGACTTTGTGCACGCCAATGCTCAGACTTTGTGTGTGTGCCTGCACATGTGTGTATAAAAGTACAATTTGGATAACCTCCTTAGATTACCTGTGAAAAGTGCAATTCTTAGACCTGACTGTTAATTGACTGAGAGACTTTGGATGTCATAAGAATCTGCCCCTAAAATTCAATGATTCTGTCAGAAGACTTCCTTTAGTTAGCAACAGAAAATGCTGAAAGTCTTTGTGTTCTCACACTTGCATTTTTCAGTTATGTGACTTATGTGGAAAGCTGCTTCTAGCCCATAACAGGTGTGCAGGCAGCATTCCATAAAGATTTCCTTGATTTATTGAAAAGACAGATATTACTATGGCGTAAAACATTCAAGGTGTTGTTTGAGGTAACTAACTTTTTTATCTTAGCAGAATGAAGGTAGCTAAACTTTATTCCAATATGAAATGCTTGCCATACTGTGGCATGCTGTTTGCTATGTGGAAACACAGACATTCCTCAGCTCAGTAGTGCTCCGTGCACCTCAAAACTTTCCTCTCTGAGTGACAGCCCTGCTTTCCTTGGAGAATATTTTAGAAGTGTTTCAGAACCATTTAAAATTGGAAACCTCCAGAAAATGAGCTAATCCTTTAGCCAAGGAAATATGAATATACTTGAAATTAGTAAAACCTCTGAGACTTGCTGAAGTCACCTAATGCTAATCAGTCAGCAAGACTGCAGAGCAGGAACAAGCCTGGGTCTGTGTAATCCCTGGTGCCAAGGGAGTACAATCCTTGCTTGTCACCAAAAAATTAGTGTGTTGCTTAAGGTAAATGAACTGCAATGAACCTTTCTGAAAAAAAAATAGTTATTCTTCCTCACCTGCATACTGGAAACATAGAGGATTAGTTAGTATATTTACAATGAAACAAGTGCATTGTTGTGCTGAATTAGATCAGTGGTATGTTACCACAGATGGTGGTAACAAGTAGCAAATGCTTCTGGAAAGTGTGGGAAATGCAATTGTAAGATCACATGCAATAATCTACTCATAAGGGAATGTCTTCCTTAATTAGAGACTGTTTATAATTTGGAATGATAGGCTTGCATCTTTTCAAGATTCTTATTTCCAGTTTTTAATCTAGGTGGTATTGCTAGCCTTGATGTAAATATTAGGGGATGCATCCATACCTCGGGGAAAGAGGGAAGCTTCATCTTGCGAGACATTATACATACTAAAAGACAATCCTCAGGTGAGCTGCTTACATTATAAGCAGCTGACAAAATTAAAGTTATCTTACACAGTATTCTAAAAAGAGTAATTTGATCAAACTTGTTCCCACATCTACTGCAGACTAGAAAGCTGCTTGAGTTCTAGCCTGTTTTTCTAATCAAAAGTTTCTCCCTGGTGTTTCTTCAGGACCCAGATAGGCATGTGCCTTAAAGTATATCAGTATTAATTTTCAGTTCTACTCATTCCACCAACTAAATGTACAAAAGCAGTGTTGTTCCCTTCATTCTTCCAGCCTTCAATTGTCTGCAAATTTTGGATGACTTGAGATGAGAGGGGGGCGTGCAGCATCCATACAAAACACTGAGCTAAGGCTATTTCAAAATTTGGTTGGTGTAATCAGCTCAAAAGCTCTCCATTTCCACCTGTCTAATGTGTATTAATGTGGGTATCCTTACCAAAGGAGGTGCTTCTCAATGTGAATATAGTTTCTCCCTTTCTGCTCTATCACCGAGTACTGTCTTTATGCATTACTCTACCTGTAACTGTTTTGTCTGTTTCTTAAAATATTTTATTTCCTTGTTGAAGTCACTGATTAATGCTAATGATTATTATGCACTGGGTTTTGTTTAACGAGTTTCTACTTTGATTGCCATGAGATGCCTAATTTCTTAACTAGATCTTCTGCCAGGACTACTTTAAGGACTTGTCTCTTTTGCCCATCAAACCAGGTTCTGGACGAGGGAATTATTCACCTGAGCCCATCAGGCATTGCTGTGAGCTAAAGCACTCCAGCAGATCTGTAGAAGAGGAGAGACTTGGCCAGTGGATTATGTTCCCAGTAAAGTGCTGGGAATATTTGACTAGGATTTTGCCACTGGACATAAAAGAGGTAGTAATCAAAAGAGATATTATCTGAAGATACCAGGGAGGAATTTTGTGGCTTCGTCTAGTATTTTTTTGAGTGTCAGCAAGCTGGTGAACTGAGACACTACCCGAGATAGTTCTTTGCTGCAGAAAACTGGCACTGAACAAGCTGCCACCTGGCAGAGTGGTGTGTTATGGTCTCCTTTTTCTGTGCTGCTGCTGCTCCCTGGTGCAAGGGAGAGGTCATGGTAGAAATCCATAATTCATTAGCCACATTAGGGATTCTTTTTCTCGTGTTTGCTCTAGATTGACTATGATAATGGCAGAGAAAGAAAAATATTCACTTGCTCTCGTCTCTATCCTTGTAACTGTGAGACTTTTAGTTCTCAATATGAAACTTCATACAGACTTATTTTTAGAGACTTGTTCTGTGAAACCATCTAGGTTCCTAAAAAAAATAAAATAAAAAAAAAAAATCCTACTTTTCAAAGATCAAATCTAAAGTTAACCAATCTGTGCTGTCCTGCTTGATTTGGATTTACTGCTTCCAAAAAATAAACACTTCTACAATCTGTGTGACTCTACATGGGGCAATTCCCTGTACCAGGAAGGCAATGTGTTTGTTCAAATTAAGCTAATTATTAACTCTAAAAGATAATGAGAAGCAAAATATAGTAGAAGAAAGAATGAAAAAACTAACACTATTTTCCCACTCTAGCTCTAACAAGAAATTTCTCACTTTCATGCCCTGACTTCTGACACAAGGTACTTTCAGTTTTGATAGAATAAGTTGATTATATTTTGAGTTTAAGCTTCAGAAGAAAGTATTTTTGTTCCTCATTCTTGATCAGAGATACCCTACTAATTAAGGAAAAATGAAACAGCAAATAAATC
Source organism: Ibidorhyncha struthersii (assembly GCA_013398815.1). Lineage (NCBI taxonomy): Eukaryota > Metazoa > Chordata > Aves > Charadriiformes > Charadriidae > Ibidorhyncha > Ibidorhyncha struthersii. The sequence continues at coordinate 2,099,669 of VZSZ01010267.1, forward strand.
CCTCATGGTGAACCTCTGAGAAAAAAAAACAAAACCACCCCAACTTTGAAAAGATGTTTGAACTGCAAATAGACACCTTTGCTAATGCATTCATAGTGTTGCCAGGCTTGAATTGCAGATGGCCACTCTTTGAAAGCTTATTGAGTTACGGTTTCATCCCACTAACAGATGGTGAAGTAGCAAAAGGCAGGTCTCACTTTTCAGGGATCTGTCCTCTGTATTGTCTTGTCCACAGGTTAAGAGAATGAAGGTCATCCTGTGGAAATATGGCAGAGACACCTCAGTATCTGGATGTAACTGTGTGTTGGCTCTGACATTTAGGGAGAAATCACAAGAGGTTTGTGATGAAGGTCCAGCATGATGTTCCTGGAGGGTGTGGAAAGATTGACCCTCATCTGAGCTTACCGCCCTTTTTTTCAAAAACTGTCCCCTGTAGTGGAACACTCTTTGTCTTAGAAAGATACTTCTGAAGGATAAATTGTATTTGGCTTTGTTGTGTGTATCTTAAATCACATGTGCCCCTCTAGGAGGTCTTATTCCCATCACTTCAAATGATGGTGAACAACAGATTTCACCACAGTGCTTGTAATACACCTGTGATGTGTCCTTTCTTCCAGTAGGCAATTTTACTGTAAATTAGCAAGCAAATTAATTGAAGTTGAAGTCCCTTCTTGTCTTTTCTATGAGCCCTTTGTACTGTGGTGTGTGGGTTTGATTTTCAGGCTTTTTCTAGGAGACCTTACTAAAGCACTGCTAAGATACTGCAAACATTTCAATGGCTTCTAGGCTTTGATATTTATATTGGCTTCTGACACACTTCAGATGTTTTTCTGCATCAGTTTACATTATAAATTGTCATGTAATTTAGTCCACAAAAACAATGTGAAAGGGAACATATGAAAGCAAAGTGAAAGCTCTTGGGCTTTTGTCATGGACTAAAATAGCAATATAGCCATAGTGGTGGCTTTGTGGAACGGTGGTGCTCTGGAGGGGCCATAGGGGTGGATGAAGAGATGAAGGTAGGAGGGAGTCCTGTTACTAAGATTTCCACAGAGTGTATGAAAACTGCATCACCAGTGTGGACAGATGTAGACTTCTGGCATTTCTGGTGTGGCTCTTCACACAGCTGTGATCAAACAGATGTGGACAGGGTAGGATTAGTGGCCTACTGTCCAGTTGCCTTTGAGACTATATTTACCTTCATGTCCACAGAGATGAGGACATGAGCACCTGTGCTTGAGGACATCAATTACCCTCAGGCTTTATATATCCTTAGAATAGCTGGGGAAACACTTTCTAAAATAATGTTCATTATAGACCTGAGTTTTCTTCTTCCTTCTCTTGCTTGATAACCAGGTCTGAATAGCTATGACATGTAGGATCTTTCACTTGTATACAGAGAAAACAACTACAGAAATGCCGGAATGTTATTCGAATAATAATTCAAATTGAAAGTAACAATAAATTATTCTTCATTTTATTCTCACTTACGTTTATGGTCATGAAGTTATTAAATTTTGTGTTATTCTGTCTCAGTTCAGGTAGTATCTACCAATCTGTTTAAAAACTTGGGGTGAAGAATTGGGTGTTCTTCTAGTTGGATTAGGTATCGCAGAAACCCTACAATTTATAAAGGTGACAGAAAATAATTTAGTTGCCTTTTGGGGTCAATAATGATGATAGCTTAGAGCTTTAGTTAGGCACTTAAGCCCAGCTTCTTTGATCTGTCTCTGGTGGCTCTTGCTCTGACTTGAATATGGAGTGAAAGAGAACTGGATCTAAGCAGGGACACTGGCAGAAGCAGCTTGTAATTCAGCTCCGTCACTGCAAGGGGTATGGATGCAAAAAGCTGAGCCACCTCGCTCTGTACTCAAGCTGAAATCTGAGTGTTGCTACCAGAGGTGGTACAGGTAGTGTGACTTCTCTGCACAAGTCCTGTTGCTCTCTGAAAGTTGAGTCTCAATGATTCTTCCCATTTGTCCAAATGAGCCCTTCGAGGCTCTGTACTCTGACAGGGAACAAATAATTTAAGATAATGGAAAAAAAAAGAAATTGAATCAACTGCCTGTACTCAAATGTCAGGAGGGCCTTCCTAACGTCAAGGGTCTTCAGTTCTAAGTGCAAATTTTCAGGCCATAACTGAGCAACTTCATCACTTACCTTTCCATAGCAAATTGTCCTCCTGTGGGAGAACTGCAGGCAAAAACCAGCGTGATGCTAGTTTGCTGTAGAGAAACTGGGGGGCAGGAATTACCACTTGAGCTGCTAAGCCTGGTTTTAAGGATGTTATTGCTGTGAGGGAGACCTAAAAGCAGAGCTAATAAATAGAGGAATCTTTCCTTTAGTGCTTGTCTTTTTGTGTTGCAGATCTGCTGCTGCTATGTGATCGCTAGTTCTTTGTTCGTATGACCTTACATAACAAAACAGTTGAATTCAAATGTATTTTTCATAGCTTGTTCTCCTGTTTACGCTGCAGTGTCCTCTCACTGGAAGGAGCTGGCATGTCATTGCATTTTTTGAAAAAGTAATGAGTTCCTCTTGAAGGGGTATATCAGAAAGTCATAATAAAACACAACAACCCAGGCAGCTGACAACATGTTTTAGAAGCAGCTGAAAATGGAATTAAAAACCTTTCAAGCTTGTTGTTCTCAAACTGCTTGTGTTAATTCCTACTAGGTCTGTGCAGGCAGCAATTACAGAACAGATTTAACCTTTCTTTTTGTTATTCTAAGATAAACACCACTCTGTGGAAGTGGATAGTTTACAATATGTGTAGCACTCCACATGTATGTATGTGAAATACTGATCTTTAGACCCCAGTACATACAGTAAACTACTCTTGCACTGTATTCCTTAAGACAGTTTAACACCTTTTCAAGCTCAGCTGTGAATTAATTTCATATGTGGACATTTTCCCCCTCCTTTCCTTTTAAGAGTATATTAGTTGATAATATCTATACATAATTCTTTCAGAAATGATGGATCTTATAAAAGCTCTTTGAATAATTAGAAAAGGTTTGAAAATTAAATGAATGCAACAAAGTCAGTTATCCAGAATTCAAATACGTGCAAGTGCTTTAGGCTGTAATGAGGTAATGGATCATCTGCAGCTCTTTATGAAAAATTTTAGACTACCTTTTAATTTCAAGCTTGTGGATAGTGGCCTTGGAATATCTTTTGATTAGAATACACCTTCGAGTTATCTGCTGCCCTACTTTGATTCCCATGGCAATATCTTTCAGGAATTCTCTTGGTAAAAGAGTAAAATAAAAAAAAAAAGGCTTTGATACATGACTACATGCCTTAAGGTACTGAAGAAGGGCACTTCTGTCCTTGCATAAATGGGGAATGACAGCAGCAGACAGGAGGAGAAAATTTCAGGATGAGTTGTAGGAAATCTTTAGATGCATTCTTCTTTTCATGACTGGATAATGAGTTGATGGGAGTGGAATTCAAGGTGGAGTCTTTTTCAAGTTATTTATAAAAGTGAGTAGCTATGGTGCTTACACAAACTATATAAAATGCTTTTGTTTAGGTGCTTTAATGAAAGTTGTTGGATACCAGGCTCTTCTCAAGATGTGGCCATAAGTCACTGTAGTTCTGAAATAAGATTGAATCAATCTGGTGAATACAGACACCATTCATTCTGGTAATAAAATAACACTGTGTATCTGTGAGCAATCTGAACAGGGGTAACTTCATAAATATGAATTTTGTAAAATAAATACAATAAAGAGTTGGTAGTTTTTGTTACAAGATAGACCTGTGTAGACCGTTGTGGCCTCTGCAAATGAGAAAGCAGGTAGAGAGTGGTTCCTGTAAATGCTCTACCTCTTACGCTCAAGCATAACCTCAGCAATCACTTCCTTTTTCTTAATGATCCAAATATATAAATATGACAGTAAATAACTAGTTACACACTTGATAAATAACCACTGTGACCTTGATCATACCGTGAACTATCAGCTTCATGTGATATCAGCTAAGGCTTTGTTTCCATGATTTGTCATTTGTGCAGCTGCTAGATGCTCACAAATTTGACTATGAAATTTGACAATAAAAGTATTGTGGGAATTTGTTAAAGTCTTGATTTGTTTGTTGATCTTGATCTTATCATAAATCATCTTAACTATTTTTATACATGGCTATTTAGAAGTTATTAAGAAAAAAGGAACTGGCTGGATGGTTGCACAGAAAGAGTTGTGGCCAACGGCTCCATGTCCATGTGGTGAGCAGTGACAAATGGTGTTCCTCAGGGGTCAGTACTGGGACTGGTGCTGTTTAACATCTTCGGTGACATGGATGTTGGGATGGAGTGCACCCTCAGCAAGTTTGCCAATGATGCTAAGCTGTGTGGCAAGATAGACACACTGGAGGAGAGGGATGCCATCCAGGGGGACCTGGACAGGCTTGAGAGATGGGCCTGTGTAAACCTCATGAAGTTCAACAAGGCCAAGTGCAAGGTCCTGCATGTGGGCCAGGGCGATCTTGTGCACAATTACAGGCTGGGCAGGGAATGGATTGAGAGCAGCCCTGAGGAGAAGGACTTGGGGGTGTTGGTTGCTAAGAAGCTCAATATGACCCAGAAATGTGTGCTTGCAGCCCAGAAGGCCAACCATATCCTGGGCCGCATGAAAAGAAGTGTGGCCAGCAGGTTGAGGGAGGTGATTCTGCCCCTCTACTCCACTCTTGTCAGACCACACCTGGAATATTGTGTCCAGCTCTGGACCCCTCAACATAAGAAGGACATGGACCTGTTTAAGTGAGTCCAGAGGAAGGCCATGAAGATGATAGGAGGGTTGGGGCACCTCTCCTATGAAGACAGGCTGAGAGAGTTGGGGTTGTTCAGCCTGGAGAAGAGAAGGCTCTGGGGAGACCTTATAGCAGTTTTCCAGTATCTGAAGTGTGCCTACAAAAAAGCTGGAGAGGGACTATTTACAAGGGCATGTAGTGACAGGATGAGGGGTAATGGCTTCAAACTGGAAGAGGGTAGATTTAGATTGCATATTAGGAAGAAATGTTTTCACTATGAGGGTGGTGAGGCACTGGAACAGGTTGCCCAGGGAAGCTGTGGATGCCTCATCCCTGGAAATGTTCAAGATCAGGCTGGATGGGGCTTTGAGCAACTTGGTCTAGTGGAAGGTGTCCCTGCCCATGGAAGGGGGGGTGGAGCTAGATGATCCTTAAGGTCCCTTCCAACCTAAACCACTCTATGATTCTATGAAAAAGTGAAGATACCCATAGGTAATTATTGCAATTGCTAACCCATTCCTTAATGTCATGTATAAACAAACAATGACAAAGTTAAATTCCCAAATATAAGCACATTGTGCAAGGATTATTTATTATATTTGTTAGGAAACCATAGTAAACTGATATTAACTCTTACAGATGCCTATTTAATAACTTCAGTGCACTGTAACCTAATGCTTGGAAGAAAACAATATCTCAGCAGTATGTCCATAATTAAGACTTCAGTTCCCAGTGTCAGGCTGCCTTCAGGGAGTGTGCTATCCTGAGTCTAGACACATTTTTGTGATACCTGATATTGTTGTTTCAATGCAATAGGCAACTTCACATTCAGCTGGAGCACTGCAAATTATGATATTATGGCATGACAATGTTATTCTTCTAATGGATGGTTTGTACCTCTAACAAGGAAAGTTTTATGAAATTTGTATTGGCTTGATTTGCAGAAAGCATACCCATTTAGTGGTTCATTTTGACATAACTTTTCTGTTTTACATTACTGCTTGGTACATAGGAACAGAATTGTTTAAACTCTTTTTTTTCCTTTCCTTTATTTTTCTTGCTTTTGTCTTTAAAAAGCTCCAAAGAATTTGTGTACAATGTGGTTTGAAATAGAAAAAGATATTAATTTTGAACAGGCATTTTGTTTTAGTAAGTATCCATTTCAGGACTCATGTATTTATTGATGTGAATGGCACAGCTTCAAAGGAAAAATACTTCATTCTTAGCATTGAAAACAACCTACTGTCAGCAGAAAAGCTTTTTGAACTGGCTGGAGCCTAGATCTGAAAACTTATTAATTTCTGACATCTCTTAGGCTATCTCTTTTTCTTTTACCTTGCTTTACTGAACATCGTTTGCTACAGCCAAAATGAAGGGCACTGTCTTGTCCTGAGTGGGAGGCTTGGGGCAGGGGGGCATTGGCATGGGCACTCAGAAGGTAATCTGCCTTTCAGTGATGTCAGGGTCTTCTGTTTGCAGTTACTTGCAAATCCTTGAAATCTGGTGTAGGAGCCTAATATCTAATTTATGAGATTAGGAACTCGGGTCTGGAAGTTTTGACTTAACCTTTTTCAATAGTGGGAGTGCCTATCTGCACACTAATATGAAACCTAACATTTCACAATCAATCTTTTTCTAAAAGTGAGCTGTAGATAGAAATTTGACCTGTAAAGATGCCCCCTATTTTATTAAAATGCCTTTTTTAGAAGAACAAAAACCAAAACAACAAACCTTTTGATTTTACCAAGCTCTAGCTAGGATGTGAAAAACAATCTATGCTCTTGTCTATTATACCCTCCCCTGAGAAGGAACATTTTTCAGCCTATGCCAACATACGTCAACAATATTATGAGAGGCAGAAAAGAGCCTCCTGCTTGTGGCAGTCACGCAGTCCCAACATGTCATAGTGTTGGAGGAAAGCAGTTGATCCAGGTGAGCGACTGCTGTGCCCTGGTGGGAAAAGGACTCTTCCTGGTGCTTCTCTGATTCTACGGCAAAGACCAAACTCTGTCCTCCACTTGGGTTATCTCACTGTGAGTCGAATAAGGTGTCATGTGTCTAGCACTACCTGCAGTGAAACTGTGCTTTCTGCAAAAATCCCAGTAATATTCTTGTACTTTGAAATTCTCCAGGATTTCAGTAATATGGACCATATCCTAGAGAAGTTGGTTTGTCCTGTTTGCTGCTGCGACACTTCCCACCCTTCCCTTCCCAGCTGAAGCAATAGGAATGGTGTACGTGTAGAGGTACACTAAAAGTAGTTGTATGTTCTAAATTGGGCGTTTAGGGGAGGGGAAAAAGAAAGCAGGGCATTTTATTTTGCTGCTGGTTTCCTGTCTCCTTTCCATTGGCTCCATGCCTCTTCCTGAGGGCAAGGAGGAACTGCCCAGCACCATGTGAACTTGGCTTGGCTGTGAAGCATCCACAAGAGCTGTATGGATCAGTGTTTGGAAATAGACTAAAAAAAATATTACATATTGGAAAAGGTTTTAGAGATTTTTCTTTGTCCAGCTTGAATTTCAACTCCTTGAGCAGGATCCACAAAAGACCATGCTTGAAAGGAAGCTCCTATACCGGATTTGACATCAAGATGACACAATGACAGTTTGTCCAAATTAACGGACTTGAAGTCTCTTTTTCTCTGGGAAATGTTTAATATTATTCCTTAGGCTAGAATGAGTTGACAGATCACGGAGCTGAGTAACGTTTTCTCTAACATTATGTTCTCTGCTTCTGAGGAAATATTGAAAACAAAACGTTCCGTGCATTTATCCTCAGAATCCCTACTGGACTCCAAAGACTTCCACAGCTGAGGAGACAGGAAAAACAACCACGGACAGTTAAAGTTCAGACTCCTCAATAAGAGCAAGCAAGAGTCTTCAGTTCACTTAATAGTTACTAAGGATTAAGAATCTACTTTTTTTTTTTAATATTTCAACATAACTTTCATTGTAATGTAATATCCCATTTATGTAGCTTACAAAACTGAAGTATCACAATTTTTTTATTTTACTTGAGCTAAAACAGTGATAAAAAAACAAGCAGGTTCATGTTTCTGGTTTTAACAATGAGTGCCTAAATAGACCCCTTGAAAAAGTTTTTACAAAGCCAAATTACTTCTATAGGTGAAACTTCAGTGGAAAAAATATTTAGCATAAAACATTTTTGTACCTCCACTGAGCCTCCATTTTTCATATTTTTGGTGCCGGTTGGAACCTCAAAACCTAGTATTTCTTTCCCATGTGGAATGTTTTCAGCAGGTTAGAAGATGACAAGCTCAGGTCTCACCCCAAGACCTCAGACGAAGGTTGCATTTACTGCAGTTTGGTTCTTTCTTTCCTAGCCCTGCTTTTCTTTGAATCTGAAATAATTTTCAGTTTCATTGCCAAGAATTAAATTAACCCTTGTGAAACAGAGCTTGAAACATGTATTGATTTCCTTTCTTCCTGAGAAATAGGTGCATGTGGAATATCTTTTAATTGGGCATCAACCAAATTATTTTTAATAAACAATTAATAAATAGCATCTTTCTTTGAATTCTTCATTATTAAGGGAGTCTAAGGTACTTTATTTGTAGGTATATATATAGTAGAGACAAAAAGAATTTTTTTTTGTGACTTACTGAGTGTTTAATATGTAACATATCTAAGCAGTAATGTTAAGAAAAGGTCAGTTAAAAAATTCATGGTCTTTCACAGAGTTACAATCAAGAAGAAAAGTTGCTAATGGCAAAAGAATAATAAATTTAATCTGAGTTTAATCTGAGGAATGGCATTGAAGTTTCTGGCCTTGCAGAAGGTAGCCTCCATTAAATGCACACTCAAGAAATCCTCAAACAGCCTTGATATGCTAAGCAATACGCCAGTTAGTTCCTGTGTTTTGGAAGACAGATGCATTATTTAGTTCTCTCTTTTTTTAATAACAGAGGAAGCGGATCTATTTAGGAAAGGTGAGGTGCAGTCCAAACTTGCTCCTGTGATGGCGGAAATGCTAGATTAATTTATGGCAAATGCAAGTGGCGGAGATAAGAAATATGGCAGACAGAATGGGAACAAAGGGACAAGATAACCAGTACTGACTGTAGGTAGGTCAAAGGCTTCTGGCCATGATCCGGTTTAGTCCTCTTTTGAAGGGTGCAACTGCTCTTCGCACTCATCAGTAGACTGCGAGCTTAAATACTTCAAATGCTCTTCCCCCCTCATCTACTATACTTTTGTCATTGATGCACAAATTATGCTATTTTTGGTGTACCTGAAATATTTAATGGAGATATTAACAAAATATTTAATTGGAAGGACCTACGACAGAGTCCCTGGTCATATCCTAACTGAGAGAGAGAAATAAAAAATGTCTTCGGCTAGAAAACAGATGTTTCAACACAATTCTGTTTCATAAAATGTTTGAAAAGGTTTGTTTTAATTCCGCAGTGAAACAAAAGCAGACTTTGAAACCTTGAATGCAATCAGAAGATGGATTTGTTCCCTGGCCAGCTCTGCACTGCAGCCTGAGGCCAGGTGTTTTGGCTGCCCCCAGCTTGGGTTTCCCTGCCCATTGCCTCCTTCAAGTGGCAGCCCCAGGGCAGTACTGGGGAGCAGTGCTCCCCACATTGTGGGGAGTAGACAGAAGATAGTTGTTCTTGTGCTCCCAGTCGGAATCAAAGAGTAACTCCTCTTACACCTTTAACTGTGAGTTTTTCAGGCTATGAAAGAGGGGTGGTAAAGAAAAGGAAAGTGCAGGTAAGGCTATCTGCTGAAGAAATGGAGAGACCACAGCCCTGTGGAAAACAGGGACACCAATGTCAGAGTAAATTGGGAGTAGGGGTGCAAATTAGCAGTTCTAATATCTGTAAAAGGACGAGACAGTATCATTCACAATGGAAATAATCTGTAAAGCACGCTGTGCCCAGGTATGAATTGCTGTGTGTCACCTCCTACCTGAGACCCTGCCTTGAGCCCTGACGCATTCTACATCGTCAGTCTTTTTGTATGGAGACACTGACATGTGTGATCAGTAAAACCCTAACATAAGGCATGGGTGGGTGAAAACAAGCCCTGAGCGGGCATTTGATTTGACTAGATTTAGAATTGCTCCTGAGAGCAGCCCTGCTGGGCCAAGACCTTGGCGCCCACTTTCCAGCTTAGTGCCACAAAAACACAGTCTGGTCTTTGATCATCTCCTTTTCTATTCCTTTTTTTTTTTTTTTTTTTTCTCCTGTTCATGGTCTCTTAATTCATCCACCCATGCTATTCCCCTTTTTTCCTTACTTTTTTCTTCCCTACTTCACACTCTCTCTTCTCCTCCTGTGTTTTCCATATGCTTTCTTTCCTGCTCCTTTTTTCCTACATTCTTCCCTCAAGCCATGACAGCTTTTAGTTACAATGAGAAATGACATATTGTGAAGGTGCTGTATTTTCCAACCTCTTCCCATACTCACTCTGAGTTGGGAGCAAAATGTTCCTGGTGTGCTGCCAGCTGAACCTCTTGCAGTGCTACAAAGCTGGCTCCCTCCCATGCATGTACTCCAGGGATGCACTCCCACAGCATGGGCTTTTTGTTGGCTATTTCCTACGTGGCTGGCCTCCTCTTCCTTTCCGGCACAGGACTGAGCAATTATAAATCAAACTATTTAGAAAAACTGTCCTTAAAGACTAGAGGTAGCAGATCTATTTATTATAATGCCATCTTTCTGGAGAAAATGGCAAAAACTTTTATGTTCAAAATGTACATGCAGTCATCTTGTATTTAGCATGGCAGTTAAACCTATTTGAGATAGCAACATAATTACTGTATTCACTCTTCTGGATGGGTTGGGATGAAGTGTCACTTTATTTGCATTTTCTTTCAACTTCAGGATTATATAGGGATCTAACTATCATCTACTCAAGTTAACCAGGCAAACCCAGACTGTCTTCCTTACAATATATTAAGAAAAGGCTTAAGACTTTATTCCACTGTAACTTCTGGCCTCTTTGTTTAGCAGCTGTTCACATCTTTTATTTTAAGCTTGTCGGCTTGTTACTTGACATTTATTTGCAAAGAACAGATGCCATATATTACCCCGCCTATCTTTAAAAAGTACTTAAGTCTTTTAGTGTATTCCCCCAATTAGTGCATTTTTAAAATATAAATTTTTTCTCTCAAGTGCATTTTGAAATTGTGGAAATGCTACTGCTTTCAGCAGAAAAATAGAAAAAAAAAATGCATATTATTTTGAGGGGGAAGGTATGGTAGAAATATCAAATAGAACACAATGAAAAGCAAACACTTTGTTCACGTGAATGCTAATTTGTAGTTTTAAATCATGACGTTGGCCCAGTTTCTGACTTTAAAACTAGATGCCTTTTAATATAAAGAGGCAGTAAGATAAAACATTTCATGGTGTTTGTCAACAAAGGGGAAGGCACGAAGCTCTAAGTGTTATATAACCTGTCCTATAAACACTTCTTTATTTATAGTACTTCCTTAGTATGTTTTCCTCCTTTTGCTGAGATTGCAAGGCTGAAGATCTGTTTCTTATATAGCAGGCAAGCATTGCTTTACCTCTGCTGTACTGTCAGTGTTTAGGCTCTCCTGGTGTGTCCTGTTCTCGGCTATGAGCTCACAGAAGAGAATTCAGTATGCAGAAGAGTTGAGTCCCACATCTTTACTGAACTTTCTGTCACAAAAGCAGCTTTTTCTTTGGTGTTCAGGTATTTCGGGAAGAGATTAACTGTCTATCTTGCAGTAAAAGGACATACTGACAGTAATCACCTTATATCCATTTTTTTATTGGGTTTATTTCTTCATGTGTGTTGTTTCTAGATGTATTATAAGATGAAAGATAGTGTGAGCCTGTGAGAAACAGCTCTCATCTCCTTTTCTAGGCCAGGCCATGAACAGCCCTGGTGTGTCTGGGCATGACCTGGAAGAAGTTTCCTCTCCCATGACTTCACTAGTGTGTGCTCGGGGTGTAGTGATACAGCAGGCGCTTACCGTCACACACCAAGTCTGCGGTAAGCCAGCAACACTGCCCTAAGAAGACCATCCTTCCACCTCCCATGGGACCCTAAAAGTTGAGCTGGCAGCTCCTGGCAGTGCTGCCCACGGTGGAGCAGCCCAGCATTCCCTGCTCCACTGCAACAGCGTCAGAGCAGGATACATGTCTTCATTGTTGCCACTTCAGTTAAAAGTCCTCGTTGTAGCACAAAACCCCCAGAGGTGGAATGTTTTAGCTTAAAAACTGGGCTGCAAACAGTGGTGGTTGAGGCAAAGGAACAATTCCTGATCTGTCCCCAGCCACTCACAGCTGGATTTGCAGAAATGTCTTGAACAGATGTGGCAAAATCCTCTAGGATCTTATCTGTCTGGATCCTTCATCAAGTAACGCCTATGTCCTACATATAACTACTCTTTTTCATTTGAGATTTATTCTCTTGGCTTCTAGAGATATCAGCGCCCGTGACCTTTTCTGGCCTTGTGCTGCACTAGAAATCTTTGCATACTCTGTCTTCCCTGTGGGCAGGTCTAAATTGTGAGCATATGGTACTCCTCGTTAATCCTTTCAATTATTCTTTTACAAGCTTCTGGCTGCCTGGTTGGATGATGCCTTCTCACAGCCATGTGTCAGCTCTAGCACAGCTACTCACAGTCGCTAGGAAATTCTGCGTCACAAACCGTCTAGTTTTAATTGTCCATTTTCTCTCAGGAAATTCAAACCAGAGGACACAAATACACAAAGAAAGAAGGTTTTAATTTGTTCACATTTCCAATATGCCTGTAATTAATTTGCTCTTAAAAGAGGCAGCAGTCCATGAGTGTGCTGACTCGAAATTTGGAAGAGAAGGAGGAGGGAGCTGGAGCTGGGTCCTACTGTTATCTCCAGGCAGACTGGGCATGTTCTGGCCTCCCCATCTGTTTCAGATCTTTCAAATGGGACAGGTTACCCCTCTAAGAAAAGCACACAAAGCAAAGCGGGTCTCCCTGCATATTTTGGTTATATCATAGCAGGTGGAAGACCACAAGCTTTTTGTCTGCATCAGGTACAGTCTTTCCAGCACCCCTGACGGGTGTTGTGAACGTCAGCACCATCCCCCACCAAGAGGCACAACTTGAAGTTAGAGCATTGCCCTTGAGTCCCTGATTATAAAACAAAACAAACAAAAACCTGGAAAACTAGAGAGGAATTCCCCTTTTGTTCTGTAAACTCCTTGGTCAAAGGCCCTGTAGAAATGCTGATTATTGTTTATTATTTTTCTTGGTAGGACATGTGGGCAAAATCCTTTCAAACAGGAAGTTCTTTTATGGCTATCTTCTGAGCAACCCTAATCGCATTATATTTTCTCCCTCTTCAAAGATCCCAGAAATATCTCTGGTCACATTTAATGTCTGGATGTGCGTGTTATGTTGATGGTAATTTACTTGTAAAGCATAACTATGGGAAATTCCTACAGCTTGTCAACTTATTTTTAACTGGCGGAACACAAACTTTTAGCTATTTTTCTGAAACCAACTGTCTAGTACCTCTACAAATACAAAACAGTTGTATAGAGTTTAGAAGAGTTAAAGCATGTTACAGTTTACAGCCCACGATGTTATGGATGTACCTGGTTCTGCCATGGAAGCCAGGGGATCTTTTTTGTCAGCTGAGACGCTGGCTCTGCATCCTTGCCAGATTTCTGTGGACATCTATTCCTCTTGTTCTTCCTCCACAGGAATTTAGGCTCTCTACCAAACAAAATGTCATTTCAGCTATGTGAGCGTGAAAGTGTTTCAAAACATTAAGTAACGGTCTCACTGTGCTACTGTGTAGGTGAAGTGGAGACAATACAAAGCAAGATTAAGCCATAATCTAGTTTTAATCTGACTGTGGAAAAAATAATAGAGAAGCAACTGTAAGACTTGGTACAACAAATATTTACCTACTGCGTGCAATAAACTTGCTCATAATAGCCCTGGGATTCCACTGCCTGCTGCTCACAATGGAAAGGGAGAAGAAATGGGCAGTTTACAGAACAGTGGAGTCCAGTAGTTTAGCTGTCAGCAGAGACACCTTTGTGGAAGGTAAGAGTCCCAGCTGAGAGTAACTGCATTTACTGAGTGCTTGAAAGACAAGATACTTAGTTCATGGAACACAAAGAGAGAAATTCTGTCTGTGTTAAAAGCTTTGGGCCACACTGAGTTCATGGCTGCCAGTGCTGCGGTCACGGTTCCTACCAAGAGGTGGTTATTGTGGGGTTTCTGTCCTGCACCCCCATGAGCTGCAAGACAGCTGCTGTAGTCCAGAGCATCAAGAAGATGACTCTTAAAAATACCTGTTTCTTCCCAATTTTGAACCTCTCTCTCTTGTAAGCACCCTGCAGATGTTTCTAAGCTAAGGCAACATCCTAGGACTGTCCCAAGAGCCTCAATGCTTCCTAGAGAATCTTCAGGATGCCATGAGATGTCTCTAGCATGTCACTTCTGCTCCTAGGCCAGCCCTGCTCTTTGCAATGTGGTCCTGGGAAGATGTCTTTGCAGCTGGCTTTTGAACTACTTGCAGCAGGAAATTCTCATCCAGTGGGATGGCAACAGCCCTGTAAACGCCTGTAATAAGGACAGGGTCCCATCCGGCCGTGCACAAATAAGACAACCAGAGAAGAGTTAGTAAACCTCTACATTAACTGCCTGGACTTATACCTGACTGATTTTCCCATGCTTAATAGATCTAATAAAATTCTGCAGCTGATTTTAAAAAGAACACTGTAACATGCTTAAAGTGCAGCGCTGAAGGTTATACGTTGAAAAGAATTCATAATGACAAGTGTAGCAAAGCCCTACAATAGATTACATGGGCAGCCAGTGCAGTCTGGAATAACACAGAAAAAAGGATCCTCCTTTATCATAGGGAAATAGACTTAAATTTATCTCTTGAGGCCCCTTCCAATCTTCTAGTTTTACACCTGCAGTGCTGCTACATGGCATCTCTGGTCTTTCATAACAAGCTACCTCTTGCAAAGCCTTGCATGCCAGTAAGAACGCAAAGGGTTTACTGCCAAGACTGGGACCTTATCTTGATATCATGAACTTATCTGCCTTATCTGTGCAGCATCTTTTGCTAGCCCCTTAAAAGCCTTTCATAAACTATTTTTTTTCCCCACAGACCAGATATGCCTTCATGCTTTTTGGAACAAATCTCTTAAAACGCCAGTAAAAATGCTGTTCAGCACTGGCCTTCTTTTTGAACCTTTCTGGATTTTATGCTAGTATTGAATATAGTTACATATGTAAGTTTTTACATATAGTTCTGTATCTATACCTATACACTTTCATTTCTGTTTCCATTATGTTTATAAAGGCCTTTTTATTGTAGTTTAGCCTATTTAATTTTCTTGCTTTTGTTAACACTTACTTACATTCTTTTTGTGGAAAACAAAAATAATATATGAATTTTTCTGTTTGTTTTTGATGTTGTAATGTGCCAAAGGTGGCCTTTTAAGCTGTATTTTCAAGCATAGAATTTCTTCCATAAGGAAGATTCTATCAAAAGATATTGTAGGTGATGGGTTCTTTGAATCTAAAAGTCATGTTGATCATGAGATCATCTGTGTTTATTTACACTTAATTGAACACAAACTAGAGCACCTATTGCACTGTAAATTCTCTCCCAAGAAAAGGCTTAACTCAGATTTCAGTAAAGTCAAGAGACTAAGTTTCTGAAAAGTAGGATGTATTAAAACAAACAAAATCAAAAAATCACAAAGAATTATGACTATCCTGATAAGTAATAGCTTTTTAAGAGTAAATAATTTTCAAGGCAAGTTTAATTGCAGTAGTATCTGTGGGGATATTTTTTTGCTTAAAGATTTAAGCTTAAACATCTCTTTTTTTTTTGTCCATCATAATGAAAATACTACTAATAAGTTAGTGTAACTTAAGTAGTTCATTTTTACAGAATTAGCATGGGCCTCCTGTTATGTTGGAAAGAGCACAAGTTCAGCTGAAATTAAGTGTTGGGGTAAAGGGCATGTTTCTATTTTAGCTGCCCTTTAATAGCTCCCTATTAAATTAGTGTTACACAAACTAAGCTTTAGCATAGTTTTATTTTTTTTTATCCCTTTTTACAGTCAGTATAATAAAGATACAGCACTTGAAGACAGAAAATAATGAAATACAAGCTGTCAGAATATGTGGCCAAATCTTTTTCAGCTTAAAGTGCATTTGTGAAAGGAAGGGCAGCTCTAGAGGGTTTATGGAATTTCTGATTCAGTGGCCCTGTCAGGAAGATGAAATATGAAATCCTATAAAGTGCTCAGGTACCACCAGCGTAAAATCAATACAAAAATATGAAAAGCCCAACAACCACCAGGCCCTTCTGAAAGGGAAATGTTTTGAATTCTACCAGACCAGGCTTGGAAAGAGGGGAAAGCTTGAACCAAACTTGAACCCAAGGGTCTGAGAGGAAATGCTTCTGAGATGTGCCAACACCCTGGGGGAAAGAGGTCACGACCATCTTCCTGCTCAGCTGTCGAGACTGAGAAGGAAGAAGCGACCACTTTGTAACAACGCTTGGGGACACATCCAAAGAAGTTTTAAACCAGACTATGCACAGCCAAATGTTTTGGTCACAAGTCTTGCATAAGCTGTAAAACATGTGGGAATAATCTTCCTCATCTTAGTCAGAGAACAGTACACTGACTCTTGCTTGCCTATTAAGTAAGGCAATTCTCTGTTTAAACATCCTTACAACTTAACGCATGGATGAGCTTACTCTGCTAAAAGGCATTCACAGACATTTTTTAAGTACAAAAATGTGCTGGCTCACAATAGACTGATACTCTCATGTTTGTCATTTATAAGCCTTCTACAGATAACATGTTTAATTTCTGCCAGACACCCGCAGAAAAGCTGCAGTCATAAAATGGACAGCCACTGAAGCAACACTCCCCTCGGTTTCTTACCTGTACCCTCTCTTCTCCAGCAGCTGAATTGTCATTGGCATATGCTTTGCATTTCAGAAACGCACTAATTCTAATTTAATGCCTTTTAACTATTATACTTGCACCAGTGGTAATTATTATTCTTAATGTATTCTGGGCATGTGTCTTCCAAAGGGTATGCTAAAGCAAAGAAAGAGATTTATGAGATGAATGAGATAAATTGTAGAAACAAAATAAACATCTAAAACTTATTAAAATGGATTAAGCTCAGGGAAGGGTAACTTAAGGCCTAGATATTAAAATAATTTGGAAGTGATGGAAGGGAGTATTTCACATCTTATCAGCAACAGCTGTAGAACCTATCAAGCAAGCAAACAACAAAAAAGATCCTTCTATTCAAAATCAAGTTAAAAAAAGAACAGGAAGAATGCTTCCCTTTGTATGTATTTTTGTGAAAGATGCTCAATAACCACTTAAGAATTAACATGAAGAAAAGTTTCTTACTGGCAGGTTTTGCAGTTTCCTAAAGGACGGCATGGTATGGCAGTGGTTATTAATGCCACTGATGTAGTAAGAATATGATCTATTCGGAGAAGACTGGTAAAGATGCATGGTTCTTGGTCACGCTGCTTTTGTATGAGACTTCTGTCATTAAAAGAGGGCTGCAAGAAAGGGCTGATGAATTACACTTGATCTGAAGGAGCAGATAAGAAAAGCACAACTCAGGGAGCCATGCTTCGTGTATTTGGATTTCATTTTGCAAGAATATCTTGGTGCCTTCATTTGCAAGCAATGCAGCAAGGAAGAGACACTTTGCTTAAAACAGTGAAGAACAGCAGCAGTGTTTGTTCCTGTGTGAGTTGGTGGCCCGGGGCTGCTGACTCCCTCTGCCAGGACCTGCGTGCGTGTCCTCCCTAGCTGCCCACTCATTCGCTGCCCAGGAGATGTAGTTCAGCTATGAGTTGTACTGGCTTGGCCTGATGGTCCATGTGGCCTAGTGTCTTGTCTCCACTTTGGAGATTGGCACTGGTGTGCCCCTGCACGTGCAGGCTCATGTGCCAGGCATCACACCAAACCTGCACCACAACACAGACACGGATCTTCCGTTCACTATTCCCCAAACCAAGGGTCGACATGGTCTGTTCTTCTGGAAGTTTTTCCTGAGCTCAGATATACATCCTATGCTCAGCCAGAAATGCGTTTTGACTTCAAACGGACGCAGTATGTTGAGTAATATTGCATCCTCTATGCCTGCAGGTCTCTCTCCAGCACTGTCCCCCAACTCCCGGCTCATCCTGGCTGCTTCCCTCCTACTGCTTATGCCAGCAGCCCAGCGGGCACACACTGCCACAGCTAGATCTGGGTCTGATGGCGGCTTGCGCCTCTGCTGAATGCTGTTTAGCAGTCAGGCTTTGTACCTTTTCAGAACAAAGTTTAAATTTCTGTTCATAAAAGAAAATACCTTTGTACTGCCAGCCTGCCGGCTTGCCAGTAGGGTGCAGTGCAAGGGGGGTGTTGCTGATAGTGGTGTGAATCCAGGTTAGAAAGGAAAAATGACCTTAGTGGTGGTTACTAGAGGAGCTGTGATGACTGTGAGAAGAGACTACGCGTAAGGGGAAAACAGACTTTAGACAGCCAATATCTCTTAGTTGAAAGTAGAGTGAAATTGAGAAGCAAGTTAATAACAACTGCAAGTGAGGCTAAGGCATCACTGTCTTTGTTGCATAGTTGTTGTAGCCCATATGGGCTTTTATCAGGAACAGTTAGTGATCACACATACCATATGTGCAGCAGCATCTAGCTTAGCAAGCTGGAAGTTTGAACTACAAATTTCCTTACTGTTAGTGGTGTTAGTATGAGCCAAAGTGATATTAATTTTAATTAGAGCTGAATGAAGAAAAAAAAAAGTAATTCCCATTTGTTCCACTAAAACCCCCAAATTTCCGTTTTGGCTCTGTGTGGAAAACTGTATATTAACTTTCCAGTGAATTTCTGTTTGCAAAAAGAGAAAGGAGTGGAAATGCCCATGTGTACTGGCAGGAATGTTCACACTCTATAGGTAGATGTGATTATTCTGAAAGTAGCTTGTAGATTTGGTGGTTTGTAAACTGGAGAAAAGAATTGGTAACAAAAACATACACAAGGCACCACTTGCATAATGCAAATTCTGGAAAGCAAACTTTCAAAGTGATGTAAGGAATTCATGAGCTATTAATCATGTGAAGTATTTTTATTTAAACCATCTGGTAGGTGATCCGTAATAATAATAAAGCACCACTAAATCCAGGTGTCTATTCACATCATTACAAACAGATAACAGGGTTGAATTCCACTACTGCCTTCCAGGTTTTGAAGTATTTCTGAAGAAGTGAGCTCTTCAAATTAAATGCTTATCTGGATCAAAATAAAATATGGGTGCTACAGTATATACCTAGGCTATACAGGTATATGCTGCAATGTAGTCTGAGGTCCTTTGGCCTCACTAGGATGTGGCAAGAATGATTCGTGGCTCTTTCCTGACCCACATGTGCACTTTCTTTCACACAGAATCCAGGGTACAAAGGGAACGAGGGCAGGGGCCTGGGGCTTGCCCTGGCAGGAGCTGGGCACAGCTACAGCTTGTCCCTGGAGCTGGGGAGCTCCTCCGGGCAGCCCCAGCCTCAGCACAGTCACCTCTTCACTGACCCGTGTTTCTTCTGACACAAGAAGTAAGATCACATCAGAGCAGCACGTTTTGATAATCCATTACGCTTTGCCTTGTTATCTCTATGCTGAATCCTGCAGATAACATGTTTTTCATTCATGCTTATCTTCTAAGAAGGTAGCCAGTCTGCATTTGAAGAGAATGAGAGATGGAGAAGCCACCATTCCCGGTTCCTTCTTCATATTAGATTTTAAAGTGTTTCTGAATAGAGATTTTAAGATTTTGAAAAGGGGTGAGTTTGAAGGTATTTATTGTCATTTTCTGTTGCCTGCCTAAAAGGCTGTAAGAAATGATTTTGCTTTGAGAGGGAAATATTGAAGTTGATATTGAATTTAAGTTGAAGCACTTAAATTAAGCTGTATGAAAATACACAAAACCCTTCTACGTTGGCTATATACAGAATCTGGCCACTGACTTTAGGAAGACTAAAAACACCTAACATGAAAGCACCAGTATATACATAAAGTAGGTCTGATTGTTCCCTCTCCCCCAAGTTTAAGTCTTCCTTGATAAAATCGACCTGGCTAATTAGCTTTACCTCTTCACATAGCACTAACTCTTACGTTAGGCAGTGAGTTGACAAAATTGGTTTTAAAAAAAGTGTGTGTGTGTGTCTGTGTGTGCATTTTTTCTGATGTAACTACAGTGTGTCAGATGCTGACGAGGAAGATTCTGTTTTGAGAACAAACATTTGTTTGAAGCACACCTGTACCCGAATGATTTCTTTCACTGCTGAGGTTGTGTACTGACAGGAAGGAGCTTATTCTGGCTATTAAAAAGTAGGAAAAAAATGATGATGAATCTTTTCTGTTGCCTGTATAACATATCAAAAAATAATTTACAGTATTATTAGTATGTGTGTGGAGAAAATTGGAACTGGCAAGACACGCTTGTTATCCTTCTCACTGGTTTAGAAACAGGACCCAGTTTTTCTTTATTACCTCTTCCTCAATAGAGTCTCTTGAGTCAGAAACTCTCCCTTAGATGTGAGAATATAGCGTCTGATATAGAAAGGCCTTGATCCTGCTGGGGGTTGTGGAAAACTGTCAGGGAAGAAGTAAGTCTTGCTGAGCACAGTGCAGAGAAGCAGCAGAGTTGCTTTGAATTTTTGTGGTTTATTCCTGTTGAAGCATGCCCCTCATCCTATATCCCCGTAACGCTAGGCTGAGCAACGTGAAAGCTGTTTTCTTTAAAGATGAGTGAGTACCCTTGCAATCTCATTCTGTCAGTTGATTGATCAAAGTTACAACTGGAAAGATGACGCTCCAAGAAGCTGGAAGCAAGCAACTAAGCATCGCTTGCTGCAAGTGCTCTTCACACCTGTGGTCTGGACAGCAGTATCTGGAGCTAACTAGGGCCTTGATCCCCTTCTCATTAATTCCATCTGTTCTCAGGTCTTTGGCAAATTTTCTCATCTTTTTAGCTTTCAGACACCAGTGATAATAGATCACTGCAAGAATGGATTCATTTATCCAAGGCTGCTTAAAGATCTGAAAAGGATGCACTTCAAAGGCAGGGAAATGGGATGCAGAGCAGCTGAACAGGGGAGAAGGACGTGCAGTCAGATTGTATTATCCCTTCTTCTCTATGCGAGCAAAGAAACTGATTTCTGTCATCTTTTTCAAATGTTTTGCTATAGTAGCAAGGGGGAGTATAAAATGGGATAGATCTCAGCTGAAATGGAAAGTTTAGAGCTGAGCTAGGAGAAAGGCCAGATCCACTGGGGAGGGGAGGAGGTGGATGGGGATGCATGGCTGGAACGTGTAGCTCCTCTGCTTGGCAAAACGGGCTTATAGAGTCAGGGGGTTACCAATGCTGAGACTGCAAGCTTCTGCGGCAGATAGCTAACCTACCATATGAATGCAAAGAAAAAAGTTTCAGTTGCATTTGCAAGCATTGTTGCAAAAAATGTGGAGGCTGGCACAGAACCCCAGTCTGCTGCGAGGACAAAATAAAAATGCAGTATGTTAGGAAGCAGCAGCAGTCATCGTGACTTCCTCTGCCATAAGAGAAAGTAGGCAGAAAGCCTGGAACAGAACTGCCTCAATTTTATTTAGAGGTGTTACTGGTATTACTATAAGATTAGACAGACAAGATGGCATGGTTTACGCACGGACAATCAGGGGGGCTTGAGACCTGATATAAAACACACCCAAACCTGAGGTGTACATACAAATACTGATGCCCTTTGAATATCTTAAATCAATATAGCAGGGAAAATTCAGGTAGCAGTACAATTAAAAGGTTATTTGACCTTATTTTGACAAACAACACCCAGACCTATAATTATCTTTCTTTTCTCATCTCCACGCAAATTTAAATACTGGAGGAGAACACAAGATCATTTGGGCCCTCTGTGACAACACCGGTTTTGTTCAGTTTGTTTTTTCTTTTTTGTTATAGTCTTGTACATTGTTGGTGAATAGGGTTTTGGCATAACATCGGTATTTTTCTTATATTTCGTTCACCCCCAGGGCTTTAATTTGTTAATTTTCAGCAACCTTCTTAATTGGCTTATCTGTATTAGGATCAGTATGTGAAAGGTTTTGGACAAAAACAGACTGAGTGTTGTGAAAGAAACATCTGCACCCTTTGTAGGAAAAAATGGAGTGCACACCTATTATGAGAAATGGAAGAATAGTTGGGAGTCTTGATGCCTGTAGAGAAAGAAAGAGTACTGCAAAATTTAACCTGTTCAGGAATTGAACTGGATAAATTTCATTATATAGCCCAAATATATAAAGAAAAGGTAGGTGCAAAGACAGTCAAAAGTGCTACAAAACTTAGGTTATGAATGCTGTAGGTTGTGTAACACTTAAACATTGCATGTTAGGTGGTATTTTCAAATGATGTTTTGTATTCATCTGATAGGTGCCCACCGGAAAGGTATTTTGCCAAGATGACCAAAGAAGGAACTACGAGTATTTGAGAATCCAATTATTTAATGCTGTATCTGCAAGCCCAGCTCAATATTGTAAATAGATCTCCAGTCTTTTGTAGGGAACATATCTTCACAGAAAATGGCATGTAAACTTGCATCTTCGCTATATATAAATGGCTGGCAAATGTGCCACGTCAATGCTGTTCTAAGACTCAGGAGTCTATGATAGGGTCAAGTTCCTCTCCTAAATTTTGGTTCACCTGGCCTTTCCCAGAATCTGATGGCAAAGAAGTCTGTGTCTTAACTACGAGTTCATGTGCTGGAAAAATCCGTTATTTGCTGTGAACCTGCCTCCTGCTACCTTCACCTAAGGTTCCCTACCTCTTGTGCTGGAAGAAAAAGGGAACAACTGTCACACCATTTGTGATTTTACAGACTGTTTTATCTGTCCTCAGACACCTTTCTTCCAGCCTGAGGGTCCCGTCTATTTAACTGCTCCACAGATGGGAACTATTCCATATCTTTGATCTTGTTTCTTTGAACCTTTTCCAAGCCTGTCTTGGGGGAAAGTGGGCAGAGGTATGGGATGGACAGACAGAAGAAAGAGGATTGATCAAAGCTGTAGCATTCAAAATGTGGGTGTAAGGGGTTACAGTATATAATGATGGTCTTTGTTCTTTATCCCTTTTCTAATAATTCTCAATTACTATTTTGTTTGTTGCCCTAAGCATTGAGCTGATATTTTATCTAGAGTAATTCTAAAATCCTACTCCCAAGTTTAGTAATTGGTCTAAAACCCATCACTTCATGTATAAATTTCTGAATCATTGCTGTATTTTTATTTACAGATTCTTGTCTGCCATCTTATTGCCTCAGCACTCAGTCTTATAAGGTCTTCTGCTGTGCCATGAGGAGAACCCTTCAAGTGCCTCCTCCCCTCCCTTGCTCCTGCAGCTCAGAGTAGCTGGGACACAGCCCCAAGCCTGGGACAAAGCTATGGGCGACCATTTAGATCCTTCAGGTTCTGTGTTTCCCTGCCTGATATTTCCTGGTCAAATACAAACGCTCTGTATCTTTATCTTGGCTAGGCAGTTGTCACAAATAATTGTAGGCAAAATTAAATGTTCAAGCAAAACTTTCTCTGCATAAATTAACAGGGGAAAAAAGTGAGAGGATCTTTATAGCCCTATTGTCATGCACTGTTACAGCACTCGGAACCACAGCTTCATTTATTGCTCAGCAGTGCAACCTACAAACCAATAAAACTATTCTGCTGTGATTTTACATAAATTACTGCAAAACACTTCTCACTTATGATGTTTTAATTCTCTTGTGATTGCTATTTCTCTTTGAAATAACAGCTCCCTCCCCTAATCTCCAAAACTGAACTTTATAAAGGATTTTATGTAGCTTAGTGACGGTAACCAGAACCATAAAGGAAGAATAATTTTTTTTATTTTAATTTTTTCAAAGATAAAACTCATTGCCTACCACCCACCATCAGTGTAGCAGAATCATTGACATTTAGGACAGAAAGCATATCTGGGTATACAGTGCATTTCCTATTAAGTTGTCTATGTTGAAATGATAAACTCCCTAATTAGGTTATTCCATTCCATCTCTTTTTATGGCCCCCCAGTCTGTAGTATTTTTATGAATAGTTCATGCTGTGGTATACTTATTAATATGCTTCCGCAACCTAAATGGCATAATTAGTTGTATTTTTATCTCAAAGGTTCAATTAAAAAGTAATCTAGTAGGAGGTAGGATTCCCAATTACTGGGAAAAACACCTATTTTTTTTCACTGTCTTTCATCTCAGACATAATTCAATCGTTTTTTTTCCCAAATAAAATGTAATTTTTCATCCCTGTGGAGGAAGGAGAGAGGTCACAGAGACCTGTGGAGACCATATATAATGATAACTATTTTTGCCTCCACTTTTCTTTAAAGATACAATTAAATTTGTAGTACTCTCAAATTGTAGACACTGTACACTGTCTTGTAGACAAGACAGAAAAAGAAATTATTTTCATAGATGTTTATTGTAATTGAAAAATATTATTTTTTTCTATCCCAGGTTCATTAATCAAGCCTTTAAAAGTACTTTAGAAGTAAAATGAAATTACATTTTATTTCTTGTTACGTGTTTCACTTTGGAAACTTGTAAATAGGTACCACCACTCTTTTAGAAAATGTCAGAACATTTTGACAGATGTAAATCGGCACTTTAATATTCATAACATAAAAGCACTTAAAACTCCAGATATAATTTCCAAGGACAAGAACTGTGAATTGTGTGAGGGGTTTATTAGTAGCCTGCTTTTCTTCTAGTGAAGTATTCACAATAGTTATTGTAAAATTGAGCTTTCAAAATTAGAATATTTTCCGTTAAGACTTGTAAATGAATTGCGCTAAAGAAAGAAAAGTAATGGCAGTAGCATTTATTGAAGAAACGTGGTCAGCCTCTCCACTGGGGCAGTGCTAGAGGACTTGGTCTTGTGTACATGGGAAACTCCCCACATTAAAAAGTATTCTATAGCTGCCAAGTCTTTGCTTCTCACACAGGAGACAGCTTGAAGAAGACAATGAAGCCATAATTGAATTAGCACGTTAAGCAATAATTTCATGTTCAGTCCTACCAACTAGGACTGCATGCCTCTTGAGAGGTGCAGCGTTCCCATCTCCCACAGCTAGTCAGTTTTGGCCCAGCATGGCAAATATCCCAGAGGAGAGGTTCAGAGTTGAATATGGGGCCATGGAAACCAGGGAGATTTCTCGGAAAAAATAGGTGCTTCTAGGACGGGGTTATTAGACATACCACAATGAGAGAGGCAAGCAACATGATCTCGCTGCGATGGGTGTGTTATTAATTATCACCCTGTCGTGGTCAATGGAGAGTTATTTTATTTATGTAGTTACCTGAATCTATTTATAAGATGCCTATTGCACAATATTTAGAAAGAAGTGTTTTAAATAATACTGGGTTCTGGCTGATCCTATTTCCTTTGAACTCAGTGAAAATGTAAGAATAATGCTAAGTTATTTTGAAAGGTTTTGGCATCGTTGGGTTTTTTTTAAAGTAATTATAAATATATAACCCCTTTTTGGATCAAAGTTGTGCTCATGTATTAGGAGGCCACATCTAGGGGTCAAGTCCTGAAAAGTCTTGTGATTGTACCTTGGTTATGCCCAGCAGGCTGGACTCACCATGAATGCAGATGTAGTAAACCCCATTACATGTGGGCTATATCCAGGAGGTGTGTGTCCTGTGCCTGGGCTGGACTCAATCGCCAGTATTGTTTTATACAGGCACCTGCAGCTTGGTATGGTGATGCAGTTGTTTTCCAACGAATTGTAAGGTCACAAAGTAGAGTTTTGAGGGGTTACTTGTAAAGTCTGAATAAAGCAAATCCCTTCAGTGGAAAGACAAGGGCAGAAATCTAAAATGTTAAACATTTCTTTTTAACTGAATTGGTTTTCCTCACTCATTTTTTCCAGGAAGAAACAAAGCCAAAAACTTAACTTTTTTAGCCCTTTCAATTTGACATATTAGGTGGCCACTAGCTGAGGATACACACCTATGTTAGTCTCGTCCATGTCTCTGCACTATACACAAATTACTCCTTTTGAAGTTGATTTGCAGGATTTCTGACAAAAATGACTAAGTTGAGGAACCTTATTTTTAAAAGAATAAAAATATGGATCTATCCACAAAAAATACTTTTATTAAATATTAGTCTATCTCCATATGATTGTTATTTTCATGAAAGAAAGTCTTGGACCACCCACCTTTTTTCTCTGTTAAACATTGGTTTGATTGTGTGTATAGAGTAGTTCTTGGGCCTCTTTCCAAATCATATAAACTTTTTCCTTAAAAGATCTGAAAATGGGCAAAATTTAAGATCACAAGGAATTCTACCCATTGAAATGTTCCCAAGATTAGATCACGGCTTGGCAAAATAAACACAGTTTAGTTCTTTGGCTCTTTTTATAGGAAATTCATTACAGACAGATTTCAGATTGGAGCACGGTTCACTGGTGAGAGTGACAGACTTCAAGCGTGGCTCTTTTGCTCTTTTGAGACTGCACACAGTGTCAATAGAGATTTTGTGGGATCTGAAATTAATTTAATGGGCCTTTATACTCTTCTCTTAAAGTGAGATGATAAAATAAGGCAAGAAGCTTCATGGACAAGATGCTTCTAACATTCCACCTCAACTCCTGACTTTGCTTTCAGAATCATTGTCCCCGTGTTGTTATCCATCTTTTGTTTCCTTACCCAGCTGTCCTCACTGAAATTCAGGCTCTGATTCTGCAGTCAGGTCAGCATCACCGCTCCTCTTACTTTGCACTATAGATTGCATCACAGGAGCCCTAAAAGTTTGCACACAAAAATGAGTCAGTTCTTGACATACTCTTAACTATATTTACATTTTTTTTACATTTGCTTATACAAATTCACATATATGAATTTTATATATTTTTATATACATTTGTGTGCTCAACTAGCAATGAGTTTTTGTTACTTTTTCAAGTGGCATATGTGGCATTTTCAAACTGCAGATCAAATACCAGTCTGAATACTGTGACAGCTTCACAGACATGCTGTCTTGCTTTATATTTATAGAGGTATATGGCTTAGATACAGTTATGGAACTATGGCAGTGCAATATTTCATATTACTATTAACCATCCCCTCATAGAAATATTAAGAAAAGCTGTAACACAAGAACCATAACTGGAAGTATCTAAACAGAAGCAAGTATAAAGAAAGACTTTTCTATCGATGTAGGCATGTCACAACAAATCCTTTTGAGGACATAAACTGCTGTCTAGGATTAAAAACTTCAGAAATTTAGAGTCCATGATTGCCACGACTGCATGACTGTATAAACAGCTTGGCAATGTAGATGACTAGAACTTTGCATAAAACTTATTCCTTCCACATCTGTGTTCAGTTCATCATCAAAAATAATGTATCCAAAACCAATGGTCTGTACACCAAATAGCAAACATCTCAGCTGATGGAAAGAGATGGACATTCAGATACTTTCAGAAAGCTAAGCCTTTGGCATAATGAAAGTGAAGATTTAAGCTGTGGCTGAAGTCCACGCAATTTGTTTCTACTGCAGTGAGAAAACAGCCTTAAATGTTTAATCCAAACAAGAGCTGTGGTTGCTTAGTTGAAGAGGACTATACCCATACTACAATGAAACAAAGCAACAGCATCTCCTTTTGTGAAATTCACACCCATCAGCATGAGTTTGCTATTTTTGTATTTTCTAATGTCTTTGCATTTGTATCCATGAATAAGGTAATAAAAAATAAACATTAAAATACATGACACAAAATACCAGTCTGAAGTATCACAATGAAAGACAAGACGCAATGCTAAAGAACATGAGTCCTGTAAGGCCTGCAGGAGAAAGGGACGATATCTGTCTATGTTGGCTTTCATTTGCTCTAATGTCCCAAGCATAATGAAGAGACCTGCTTTTGGCTAGGTCTACAGGACCTAATGGTTTGTAGCTGCACTGTGAAGAGTTTCAAGCCAAGGTAGGCAGGAACTGTGGCAGTGATTTGTGAGTGAGCTGCAGCAGGACTCCAATGTGGACCGGTGTGATTACACCAGGGTCACTTTGTCATCTGTAACGTATTCCAAGTTTTATTTATAAAGGCAAGCAGCTCAGACAAAGCAGGATCTAGCTTTCTGAGAGGTACTTATTTTTAAAATTCTTCCCTTCCAGGATGGAGAAAAAACCTGCCCATTCTGGAAATATACCTGCAGCATATGGATTTTGAACTCTCCATTCAACCTTTCAAAGACCATCTCCTCAAAACAACATAGAAGACCTGCTGCAGGTAGTATCAAAACACAACATGCTTTGCTAAAAATTATATTGATTTTATTTTTTTTTAATTTTGAAATGAAAGTGCAAAAAGCCTCCATGCAGTACAGGGGAAAAAAAAAGGGCTATATTCTATTCCGCTGAAGAAAACATACATGCTTTCCTGGCTTGCTTTATGGATGATGTTTCTGATACAACACATTCAATTTTCGTCCTTAAAGATGACCTCTGCCTTCCCCTCTCACCCTCCCTAAACCAACAGGCCTTTTGAATTCTATGAAACCTTGTTTTCAAAAATAATTTCATTGGGTGGGTTCTGAGCCTTACGTGAGATGCGTTGGTGAAGAATGGAGAAAATGCACTTACAATGGAGCTTCATCAAAAATACTGATGGGAAGCCAGTAGCTGGTTTGTGAAGTCATTGAATGGCAATGACTGAAAGGGGCATCACTAGATATCCATTTTTTTAAAAAGGATTTTACCTATTATTCTGAATGACCTATAAACTAGGAGAAATCATTTAATCCATCACTGATGGATGGTGACTATTGTAAGCGCGCAGCCATTGGATTTGTCTGTAACAGTTCATGGAAATTTCAGAAAATGTAAGGCCTTGTCAAGAAAAAAGGAGTTCGGAATGCTGAAGGTCAGTTTATCAGAGCTTACTATGTAGAAAAGTGAGGATAGTTTTCTTGAGTAACCCTGCAAACAAGGGTATTTGAATAGTCATACATTAATATAACTACTAGTTAAACAAGTCAGCCTACGCGTGCTGCTACGCTGTGTGACATTTCATAGCAACAGTGCTTGAAATACTTATTGTTTTCTTACTATTAATAATGAAATATATGAGAGTCTATTTGCATTTCCCTTCTGTTAAACAAAGCACATTCATTTGTAGATTTAAATGGTCCACATTTTCTGTCATGAGCTAACAGAGATTTCAGCTATTTTTATGTGGAGCAGCTTACCCTAATCTCAGAGTGAAATTTATGTAGTTATGGATTTGCTTCTAGTTTCTTCAGTGAAAGTTTCATATGATTTATTTCACAGGCTCGTTGCTTTCTGTCTCATAATTCCCAAAGTTGCATCAGAGAACAGTTGATAGAAGCTGGCTTTGCTCACCAGAGGATGTGTTCTTTGCAGAGCGTATGCCTGAGCAGGTACTGGAATGTGGGATCACGTTTCTAAATACAGATATTCAAGTATGAGGTGTCAAAACAGAAGTGGTCTAATTTACAGTGTCGTAAAGGTTTGCAGCTTCACTGAGGTGAGCAGTTAAAGCCTGACATCACTGAGCTTTCTAGTGAAAGGTTCAAGCTTTCAGCTGTTAACTTGAAGAGAAAACCATCGCTGGTGTAAATCAAATTGATTAGAGATGCAATTAAAGTCACACGTCCAGTATATTGGCATACAATCCTTTTCTACCCTATGTGGCAGAGGAGGGCGAAGAACATGAATACAACCCCATCAGATGCAACAACATCCCCTTAGTGTGAGGCGATGGCACCATCTACAGGTGAGATGTCCAAACCACTCGTGCCAATTCCCCCTTCTCTTGAAGGCTTACAGTTCTGCACGGCAACACCCCATCCCCAGTCCTTTGCTTTGTAACCACCCCCCTCTCCAGTGCAGCTGGACATGGTGCGCTGCCCGAGAAGTGAGGTCGTTCTCTCTTCCCGCTCTGTAGGACCCTGGCCACGTTTGAGATCCTTTTCGCAAAAGTGTCTGTGACCAGCTGCCTGCCTACAGTTCAGGTGTGCTACGTGGCCCATGAGTCCTCGCTTGGGTCTACTCGGCCCTTCAGGCAGGAGCTGCTCTTTGGGGCAGGACCACTACGCTCGGAAGACACCAGTGAGAGAAAATGGCCAGTTATTCCTGGTGAAGCTCAGGGATGAGGGGAAAGACAAACTCTTCCTGAAAGGTTTTTTCTCCATCGCAGGCCTCTGGCATGGTGAGATGTCCCTCTCGCACCAGGAGAGTTGGGAAGAGGGACACATCGCAGGCTGACAGTGTCTTCTGGGCAAGCTGCTGAGGGCAGCAGTTAAATTCAGGGATCACATCCCTGCAAGCCCTTTATTTCCATTCCTCGGCACCCACAAATGGGCTAATGCTGGCCCTTGACATCTTTTAAGCGGGGTGCAGCCACAACGAGGGAAGGTGCTGAAGCGCCACAGCGCTGTCAAACGTCGGTACCGCCTCGCTCTCCCACAAAATGGCGGCGGGGCTGAGCCTGAGGCAAAACCTCCGGCCCGGCCACCCCGGCATCTGTGTCTCCGCTCCGCAGGGGCCTCTGTTTCTGCAGAGACAGCATGGCCTGGACACAAAAAGTCGTCCTTCCCCTCACCGGCCAAACGCCTCCGTGCGCTCCAGGGTCTTTGCTGAAAGAGGGGAAAACACGATGATTCAAGCACGGTACTCATGACACCGCCCCGCCTCGGCGCATGCGCGGCAACCTCGGCAAAATGGCGGAGGAGGAGTGAGTGTGGCGGAGCTGCGGGTGGGGAGATCTGCCGCCATCCGCGGGGATCGC